>CADEHL010001420.1:201408-502570 GCA_902827135.1 Harpagifer antarcticus
GGCCTATTGTTTCTGGATATGTGTGGAGTCCAGGGTGTGTCCGTGTGAGTGGTTTTTATTGGTTAAGTGTCCTTGGTATGAAAAAGTTTGAGAAACACTGCGCTAGTGGATTATTTTTTTTTTACTTAGTCTCGCGACCCCCCCTTTGGGAACCCCTGCTCTCGAGGGTGAATTAAACACTCTTAACTGTTAAATATAAGAAATGTAACACCCACCACTCTGGTAATACTTGGAGTCGTGCGTCCAGCGGAACCCGGTGCCAGGCCGAAGTCGGTCAGTTTGATGTGTCCGTCCCGGTCTATGAGGATGTTGTCGGGCTTGATGTCTCGGTGGATGAAGCCCATCTTGTGGACGCTCTCCACGGCGCAGGTGAGCTCGGCGATGTAGAACTGGGCGAGTTCTTCTTTGAAGATTCCCAGCCGGATGAGGAGGCTCATCATGTCTCCTCCGGGGATGTACTCCATGACAAAGTACAGGTTGTCCCTGTCCTGGAAGGAGTAGTAGAGGCGCACCACCCACTCGTTGTCGGCCTCGGCCAGGATGTCCCTCTCAGCCTTCACGTGGGCCACCTGGTTCCTCAGCAGCACGTCCTTCTTGCGGAGCGTCTTCATGGCGTACAGCGCTCCGGTGTCCTCTTTTCTGGCCAGGCACACCTCTCCAAACGCTCCGATGCCGAGCATCTTGATTCGTTTTGAACATGGATTTGTCCATCTTGGCTCGCTTTAGCCGGATGTAGTTGGGACTCTTTCTGGCAGAGCATCATTCGCATCTGCTCCTGAGCTTCTGAAGACAAGCCCACCTGAGCACAGGACAGTGAGGAGTGATTCAAACGACCCACATCATGGCAACAAAAAGGTTGAATTTAAACACAAATGGAGTCCTGGTTAGAATAAGTTATAAACTGGCATTAAGGTAATCATCTATGCACATTTATAAAAACACTAGACTCTTAACAACAGCTGAAGTGTGTGGACTACTCTGTGTCACAAGACAGCACAGATACCTTTACCTTTTTAGTTCAGCTGTTGGTGACCGCAAGGAGAGAGAAGGAGAGATAGAACAGCATGAAAAAGACACGTATAATACAGCGATGATAGCGGGGGGGAAAGTTTGGAAAGAGTAGAAAGTATTTCTTTAGGCAGCAACATCTGTATTTGTTTAACTTCATAAGAAATGATGAAGGATATTCCTCACCCTTTGCATCTCACTTTCCAGCTGCTTCCTCCTCCGAATCCTCGTCTGGTGGTTCTTGAGGATGTTCTCCACATGCTGCTCCATGAAGAACTTGAAGGCCTGGGGGGAGTACAGAGCGACTCGTCCTGACTCCCCTCTGGGCTCTTCGTCCCTCTTGTTGCGTCGCACGGGAACGGGTGACGTCGTGATTTGCTTCTCTCCTTCTCTGTGGCGCTTTCTGTGCTTTTGTCCCGGGAGCTGTCGTTGCTGCTGGCTCTCCGCCTCAGCCGCCTCCTCTCGGCCTGAGTTGCGCTTCTTGACCCCCGGGTCGTAGGCAGGTGGGGCGGATGCAGCCTGCTGTTGGAGGAGATGCTTGGGGTAAGGTGGAGGGGGGCCCTGGTAGCTCGGGACCTCTGCTACAACAGCGATCTGGGGTACAGGGGCTGGGGGTTCTGGGTAAGCAGGAGCAGCTTGAATGGGTGGGGGCGGCTGCTGCATCCATGGAGGGTGCGTGGGGGCGACGGCAGTGTGGAGCTCAGGTTTCTGCACACGGATGCTTTTGACCGGCTGCAGGATGGGGGCCTGTGTGATGGCCGTGACGGTGGTGGCGGAGGGCTGGGAGCTGGACTGGTGGGCCGCCCTGCTGTTCAGCTGGTTGGTTGTTGAAGGAGTTGGAGCGGGGGGGAACGTTGTGTTGCCACGACGGAGACAGGTCCTGGGTGCTGCTGTTTCCAGAGGGCTGGCTGGGGGCCCAGGACTGGGGAAGACCTATGTTGTACAGGTCAAGGTTGTAACTGTGCCTGTTGGACACCATCATGGACGTAGGGATGTTTCACCGTTGGCGTACGAGGGAGAGGAGGGCGGGTCCTCCTGGACTGCTGATCCGTGGGACTGTGCCTGCTCTGGTTGACCGCGTACGGAGGGGGGGGCTGTCTGCTGCCAGCTGGGATGTAGTCCGGCTGGGCGAGAGCCATTCTGAGACCAGCTGGGGGGGGGGGAGGAAGGTGAACTTGTTGCCCCCAGAGCTTTGCATTATGATGGGTTGGTGACCCACAGGGACCGGGCTGATCCCACGCTGATTCTGAGGGGCTGATGACTGGTACCGTCAGGCCAGGCCCCCGGAGGCCCCGGAGAGATGCGGGCCCCGAGGTAATCCATGTTGCCGGAAGTAGCGCTTGGTTGATGGGTCCCAGGATGATGTATTAGGCATGGCGCAGCGGTTGGGAGGAGGTGTGACACTGCGCACCTGAGGCGGGAGGGAGGGTTCACTCTCTGGTTGTTAGCGGGGGGAAAGGAGGGAGGGGGGCCCCGGGCTGTCTGAGCGGTATATCACTCCATCCACTATGACGTGACGAGGGCCAAAGACTCCTTAGAGCCTTTCCAGCTCGGCCTCCTCAGCACAGGCTGCGAGATGTGAGAACTTCCTACAGACACACACAAAGAATACCATTAGTTATACATCTAGAAACTACAATAAATAGAACTATGTTTTTTTACACACTTAACATCATTTTCAAAAAACTTAAAGAATTTCCTAAATCAAAGTGGAAAAGAAAAAACACACTTAGAAGATTAAAAGATTATAACATTGGTAAATTAACAAGAAAAAAAGTCCGTTTAAAAAACTTGAATATTCTCTGAGATCATTATTACAAAATGTAGTGTACTATTTAAAACAAATCCACAGTATTGATTAAAAAAGAGAAGGAGTACGTACGCTGTTTAAAACATGACTTAATAAAAGGTAACGCAAACATACGTAATGATACCAGCAGTGCACGTATCACAAACTAATTTCCGCTCTCTACTTCTTTCCATTATGTGACACAGTGACTCATTCTCTTATTGTTTTGTCCTTTCTTTAAGCAAATGTTCCAAATCCTGCCAACAATATCAAGGTTAGAGGAAAACGCCCGGACAGGGATTAATAGAGAGAGCATTGAGTCCCAGTGGACGTTACATACCTGGGGCTTTCAGACCGGTAGAGGGGTTGGCAGCAAGCTTCTGTTCCCTCATGGGGTCCTGGTAGATCACCTTACCACTGTAGTCTATAACTGCCCCCATGCTGCGACTGTTGCTCTGTTTACAAACACATTAAGAGTTTGGCTATCAAAGCTTGAATATCTGTGAATACATGTATCGCTTGTTTTGCTAACAGTTCATTCATGCATCTTTACAGTCTTGCAATGTCATGTCGATGGACCAAAAGAGAACAAGTAATTACTTATGGATTTATCTGTACATTATTTTTTGGACTATTCAATTAATTGTTTTGTCTTTGCCAAAACAAACAGCCAGAGATATTCCGTTCACAATGAAATAAAACTATTCTGACATTCGAGAAGCCCTAACAAAAGATTGCTTTGTTTAATTATTCATTTATAAGAACAATGGCAAATGGTCTCCAACTCATTTAATAGTTATTTACGAACTAAACATTTGCTCCAACTAAAAATAGTGCACTGCATTTGCCAGCGTGCATTCTCTGAGTCAAAACAAGTGGCGACTGCCAACTAAAAAACTACTTTGTATTTTCAGTCACCTGACAGCTCGAAATTCCACTTTGCATATTTCTCATTTTTCAAATAATTCTCCAGTAAACAAAGTGCACCTGGCTCTTATTCTCTATAACAGAGTTATGTTTAGAATCAATTCCTGCACATTCCTTCACAAACACCAGTCAAATAAAAGACGAAAACATTTACCTCGTCGAACCCAGCGCAGGGACTTTCCAGAGACATGTGTTTGTTCCCTCGGGTCCTGAAGTACTCGGCTCGTTGGCAAAAGGCATCAGGGACTTGCGGATCTCTTGTAAGGCCTTGTGGTAGGGGTGTTTGGGGTTGCTGCATCGCCCCTGTTGCTTGCGTCTCCGGATGGCATTTTTACAGCTCCTCCAGAGTCTGCTTTAGGGGGGTCCGATTGTCTGGATAAATTGCGCAGACTGTTCCTTATTTCCTGCAGCATGTGTTGGCTGGTGTGCGCTGTAGTTGCTGGCAGGAAACGTTTTGGGTCTTCGCCTGTCTGTATCCTTCGAGGTTTCTCCCCTCTCTTCCTGTAAGAGCATGTATGATGACGATGAAGGGGATGAAGAGGATGCCTCTCAGTCCAGCGTTAGCAGTAAGGGTAGCAGGATGGCTGCACTCACATCTGCATGCTGCTGACCAAACCAAAACACACGTCTGTTACCAAACAGGTTAGGCATATATGATGTGTGGAAGGTACTACTTGACAGATAGTATCAGGTAAACAATAGCAAGATGAGAAACTGTATGATCAAATGAACCTATATTGTTAACAGTAATTCATTAGATGACATTGTGGATTAATGAATATGAAATAGATAAACACTTAAATCAGACTTTAGTTACACCTGGAGTAACATCCACAACTACACTGCAGCATATAGTCATTAAAACTAGCTGCAACCTTTACCAGCTTTGACAACCCTTTAATGCATCAATATTTATAATCAACACAATCATATATTATTTTGAAATGGGCACATTTGCATAATTATTACTTAAGTATAAGTAGGCCTATATTTAGATGCTTGTACTTTTATACTTTTACTTCATTGGGATTTTGAATTCAGGATATTACTTCTAACAGAGTATTCCTACACTTTGGTACTTCTATTTTTTACTTAAGTAAAAGGTCTGAGTACTTATCCCACCACTGATTCACGTTAAGGTTCTCTCGTTATTCAAACCTTAAGGTTAAGAAAGATTCCTCAAAATAAAGACTATTCCCAAAACAAAACACCTGCCTGTACACTTGCTAGCTTCGTTAGCAGCACAGGCTAACACACGCGCTACACTACAGCTCATTCACGAGTGGAGTGAAATAAAATGCTAGAATTGTTTAACAACATTCACCTAAATGACTTTTACTTATTGACCCAATGTTCTCCCAATATTACAATTTAACTTTGAATTAATCCAATAGTGCAGAAGCACATCCATGGCCTGTGTAAAGGCATCCATTTGCTGCTATGCTAACTAGCTGCTAGCTCGGAACAGCAACAGTTAGATAGCGTTAGCCGCGTCTGACAAACTTACCGATATCTGTAAAATCCGCTTTCTTTGACACTTGTACTTCTTTGGCAACCGACCGATATTTTCCTTGACCTTTTACGGAAACAAGGACGTACAACTTTAACTTAAAATGTCCTGGTCCTGTTGCCCTGGCTGTTTCTAGTCGTGTTGGATTCCTGGGATGTCTGAATGACAAGTACAACACAACAGAGAACGGTTCACACGAAGAAGGAAACGCGACACACTTCCGCAATGGTGGATACACAATAAAAAGGACAGTAACTCATTGTTTTGTTTTTAGCGTTTCCTTTTTAAATCCTGCTGACAGAAAAACACACGTATTTTTCAGGAACATTTAAACCAGAATGACACTGACAGCTGGTCACAAATAATACATCTGTATGACCATGGGTAGTAAGTACCAATCTCCTTGAATGTCTATCTTTACCCCATTTTCCTTCAAAACAACTCTGGGCCATGGATTCAGCTGTAATGAAAAATTATGTAACCACTAATATGAAATGTAAACATTAACTGCAGCTACACTATTTGTATTATGGAGTACATTGTTAGATTCTGTGACATGATCAAAAATAACAACTAAGAAAGTAATGGAGGATTACAAAGGAAACACTGTACAAGCATTGCACACAGTAAAATGTAGCCTCTGCATTTAACCAACCCTAGTATCAGGAGCAATATGAACTACATTGGATTCTTACTTTTAATACAAACCTTTAATGGACAACATTAGACATCTGTATAAGGCATTTTATTCATTTATTCAAAAGTTTGTAAATGAAATCCATACAAAAGTACTGTAGAGTTGAATTACTGTTCGTGGAATGATCTACAAAAACCTAGATTCATGCTGAATCCATCCAGAAATACTGTGTATGCACAAGTTTAAGATGACATGACAAATACACAATTAGACCAAAATGTCAACAGTAGACTTTTGAACACAGTTTTTTTAGGCACCTTTTTGATCAAATGAGACAATGTGTTGACAGCAATTGAACGGCAAATAAAGAGATCTTGTTCAGTACAGAAACAACTCTTCTAAACGGGGACTGTCTGTTGACAAAAATTGCTTCTTCCGTCAGTCCCGCAGACAAGACATTGTCCAAGTACATCCAGGCTGTTGACGGACAAGCGTCTGGCTGGGCAACATGTGAGTCGTCTCCACGCGGCCTTTACTGGAGTCTCCGCTCAGCCACGCGCTGATGAGGGACTGGTTTCCTCCAGCCGGGGCCATCGCACTGCGAGATATCATGCTGTTGTTCCTGCCACCTGGAAAACAAAACAATCAATTAACATTTTAGAAGATAATTCTGAATATAATATCCCTTGAAGGAGTTTATGTTTTGGTTTCTTTCTTAGCTGGATTACTGGAAAAACAACTGGTTGAATTTTGATGAAAACGTGGGGAGAGGGTGAACCATGGGCCAAGGTTCACGATGTTATGTTCACATGATAATAAAGTGTCTTGTGGTTTTATTAAATGTATGTTAAGTATGTTAAATAGTTTTAGTATTGAAGTACATAACAAATGCACACTGAGATGATGAAGTTCCAGTGAGCCCTTCTAGTTTGTAGCATTTTGCTCTGCCAAGCATTTTAGCTCTTGTATCACGTCAGCTGTCTCAGTGTTTTTGTTGTTGCTCTGGCAACCAAAAGATTACAGTCACAGTTGTATGACTAATACATTAAATACATGTTGTGATTAAAATGTAGTTTATAATCAAATGATTGTGCTGCAACTGCAAACTTTTAATGCCGAGCAGCTTGCAGATAAAATCTTGTTGCGGCTTTAGGAGGCCAGATGATATCCACAGTAACCACTTGCCTTGTAAGAAGGAGGGCATGTCGTGACTGTGCGGACGTCTCCCAGTGCAGCAGTGAACCGTCCCTCTGAGCAGGTGAACAGATGATCTGGGTTCGACGGGTGGAAATGGACTTCCCACACTGTAAAGAAAAGAAAAATCAAATCAAGTTTTATTTATATAGCATATTTTTAAACGATTTTTGGTGGAGCCAAAGTGCTGTACATATAATACAAAATAACCTACAGTAGAGACATTTACAACAAATACAACAGCACAGATTGTGCAGAATATCAGTATGAGAAAAACGACATCAATAATAAAGAAAACTCATTGCTGAAGAGAATTATAATTTACAAGCAGGAATAATTGTACCTTTAAAACTGGCAATTTTATTCAACTGCCTATTCAAAATTGCTTTCCTTGCTGTGATTTAAAATAAAGACAATTACAGTGAAGATATTCCTTTCTTATTCACGTTGAAAACCAGTGTTAAACTAATGAGAAATACAAATGTAAAAATCAATGTTCAAGCATTTATTTACCCCCACCTTTGATGTGATCAAAACAAAAACTGTAATACCTTTCCCTTACACCCTACCACAATGTCAAAAAAGAAATCCAACTAAACTCTTACTTTCAGCAGAGTGAGCCTCCATGAGTGAGAAGGGTGCGCTGCCTTGTCTTATATCCCAGACACAGAGCATGCCGTCCTGCCCCCCCGTGGCAACAATGTGCTGCTGGTTGGGATGTCTGTCCACACAGTGCAGAGGGACTCTATCCCCCGACCTGGAAGAAGAAGACGTTATTATAAAAGTCAGATCAGAAGAACAAATGTGGAGAAATGTGATTTTTGTTTGTGGAAATCTTACAAGGAGAGAATCTGGGATGGCGAGTTGCTCTGTTGCCTGAAGTCCCACAGCTTGAGTTGGCCGATGGAGTTCACCGTCAAATCTCTGTGGTCCTCAGGTAGGTCACAGCATGAATCGTGCTGCTGTCCGCATTCTCTGTCAAAGAACAGCAAAATAAACATTAGACACATTATAGTGTCCAACTCTTATGATCTGTTGATCAATAGCAACAAGTAATACAGGAGGAAAAACCAACACAACTAAACACACCATTAGACAAAGGTACCAATTAAGAACAGATCAACCCTTTATAAAATGTGAAAGTGCATAGGGGAGTGTATTCACATAAAAGCCTATTCAAAAAAGTGTATTTAAAGATCAAGCTGGTTTTGCAGGCTTCACATCCCTCGCTCTACCAAGTTATCTCCCGGGATGCCCCCTAAAATGTGCGTAATTTAAAGTGACACTATCATTATGTTAACCTCACCTATGACTCTAACGACTTCCCTCCTGGTCGGCTCTCTGAAGACGACGATCCCTTCCATCTTCACCGACTGTGACGATCTCAGGGCTGCTGCACACGACCCCAGTACAGGGAGCGTTGTCACATGGGTAACAATGAACTCCTGGCCAGCGCTGAGAAACTGATATCGTCTGCAGTCAACAAAGACATTTTTATATTTGCCAAAGCAGAAGTATGTAACATATCCAGTTTGTCCAACATCCACCTCCTTGAAATGCAAAATATTTGTGTAGCTGTTCCCTGGTATGTTGATGGAATTTAAAAGGGGACCTATCATGCAAAATGCACTTGTTCATGTCTCTTCTACATCAACATGTGTCCCCTCTGTGGAAAGAGATTCTGAAAGTTTCAGGAACAAAGATTCTCTCTCTTTTGATCCATTTCTATAAAAACCTGTCTGAAAATGAGCTGATCAGATTTTGGCCACTTTATGATGTCATAACGATTTTTTTGGCTTGTGTAACAATTAGCCAATCAGCAACCAAGGTAACCCAAGGTTTTGTGAAGCCGCCATTTTATTATCCTCTCATTAGCATTAGCATTAGCCCAGCGCAGAAACGCAGAGAGACTAACTTATGGCAACACAAAATAAAACATGGGAGCAGTGGAGATGAGGAGGTGTCGGCGTTCTGGCGATTTACTCGGAAGGCTTCAGTAGAAGCTGCTGGGAGTCCCCAGCAGCTTCTACTGAAGCCTTCCCCAACTCCGGGGACTTCCGGCCGGGGACTTCCGGCCGGGGACTTTGGGCGGCAGTATACGCCGTGAAGTGGTTTGCGGCCTGCCCAGTAAACCCAAATCAGAAGAAGAAGAAGAACTAAAGAGTTCTCATGAACCTTTGTGGGAAAAGTACTGCGGTGTGAAAGCGCCTATTGTGTTATTTTTAACCTAATCTCTCTCAGAGGGGCGTGGGGAGGGGCTCCTTATTTTCATCTAAAGTAACAGACAGAGAATCAGCACTTTGGAAACACGGCTGAAACAGAGGGGATTATGGGTAATGCTGCAATGATCTGTTTGGTGTTTCAGCCAATCAGAGACATGTTTCTGTATATATCTGAGACCTATAATATATATATGAAAAACAGTAGAATAGGGGACCTTAAGATATGATAAATAAAGGTTGTTAACGTAATTAAATACATCTTGAGGACATGAGGATGTGTAACTCTTTCACAATATGCAAATGCTCTCATAAATACAAAGCTAGGTAAATCTAACCCTTAGATATCCCGAGCTAAAATCAAGTTATTGTACCATTTATACTTTCATACAATACTTACTGTGTGGAGGTTTAAGGTAAGAATCATAAACAGCTGACTATCATGTACTAACTTAGACATTTGAAAAAGCCAAAAGTATTGAAAAGCTTTGGAAAGACAATTAACATGTGCAATACATTTAAGGGATTGTGTGGGTATATATAATACATAAATAATGTTTCTTTCTTTTCTTTTTTGTGTACATATTTAATGAAAACTGTACAAAATAATTAATGTCATGTATGTTAAAAGAGCAGGAAAACCATTAAAGGTAGGGGTAGGTAAACCAGCTCGAGTGCGCTAGAATATGAAAGTACACAGCCGGAACAATCTGCCACTTCCTTCAGACTTCCTTACAGAGCCCCTCCTCCTCCAACACACACGAACACGCACATGACCAATGAGGGCACGAGATAAGTTTGTGCACAGATGGAAGGCTGACAGGCAGGTAGGCCATCCAGTTACTTTAGCCGGGCCGGCTCAGATGATTAGTCGTGCTTTTTACAGCGCCACGGCTTCCACAGATGACATTTTTTTATTGTTAAAGCATTTAATATATTCATTGCTATCGGGATGTTAAGAGCATTCCATGGAATATAACAAAAAGTGTTTCTGAAATAAATTACATACCCCACCTTTAAGTGTGAAAAAACCCACTTCATTGCACACACATACTCATCCTCCATGAAACACTGCTGCATCTGCAAAACATTTGTGCAGGTGCATACCTGACTGTTTTGGTGGTGGCGGAAGATGGTTACTGCTCCAGTTGACGATGTTGTGACGATTTTGTCTTGGTCCAAAAACTGAGAAACAAAGCAATAGCCTTATTGAACGAGGGATCAGAAGAGAAAAAAATCTGCATTTCTCGAAAAATGGTTAGAGCAGCATTTCAGACTAACAGATCAACAAGTATTATTTTCTTTAGTATCAACAATGATTAAGTTTCTTACCTGAAGATCCAGAACATCTCCATCATGCTTGTGTTCACATAAAAGCTGTGGGTCTCCTTCAAATGCATCATCCAATGAAGAGCTTCCAGGATTCCCAATTGACCAAAAGGAAATCTTGTTATCCTATAAAAGAAACACGTTCATTAGTAATTGATGTACAATTTGAACTTGTTTTAAAGGTTGTAATGTGAAGCACAGAAGAATAGACAATAATCTAACTGACAGTTATCATAATAAGGAAATGTTTGGTCACTATGCCATGTATCTCCTTCAATTTAGTAAGAATTAGAAAGAAATAGCATGGCTTAAGTGTGTGGTAAGTCTAACATGACATCCCTACAGCTAATACAACATGTGTTTATGCACTAGCTGCATGCCTTAAGGTATATTACACGTTTTAAGTCATCGTTTGAGCGTCTGTGTAACACGCGAAAAAGCCCAAACCACATAGAATTCATACATATTTCGATGAATGTTTGCAGCATCATAATATGACAGACAACTTTCCAACCTCGTTATCCCAGGAGCCAGTCGCAAAGATATCTGGTTGCTGCAAAGTGGAATGAGATACGGGTCGCCATCTGGTTTTACTGACTTTCTGGGACACGTACTTAGCATTTACACTCTCCATTGAAACAGTTTCACACACTTTAAATAAAAAAATAACGATTGCTAGTGTTAGCTTAGCATTCGTGGGGAAAACCAAATCCGGAGCGTACGCGCCTCACTTACTTTGTACGTAGCTACGGTGGCCCAGCAAGGTCAAACCAGAACATCAGACGACTTTTCGCTCATTTACTATTAACACGTTTTAAAACATTTGTGCGAATTTTCTCATTGTTTGGGGCAAATACATGCCATTTACCTGGTTCTCTGTAATATATAATATATTAATAATATTCTGAAATTCGATATATATGTTAAAAACTACATATAATTACAATTAGAGCATTATTTTTCTTTTCAAAAATGTTTTTTCAACAGTATGGAAAAAAAACGTTTTATGTTTAAAATCCTGTATACTTATAAATATATAGTATGCTAATTATATAAGCAAATACAATGGATACATCATTTCCTGAACAGAACATATTATTATAAAATGATTAAAATAAATGCACTCCCATTGCATAAATTGTGAAAAATTATATGAACTACTATTATTTTTTAAAAGACGTATTTACAATAGCTACATACTGTCATTGTTTTAAATAAATAAAAGATCACTAGCTAGTGTCGCACTCATACACTGTTGTCGCACTCCACCTACCGGCCACCGTCTATGCGGTAAATGTAATTGTGAGTAAGCTATGCTCCTTATTTTTGATTGTACACTTAACCTTATCTGAGGCTTTAATTTAAAACCATAAATAAAATATGAATAGTGTATTTTTAAATGCTACTGTTGTGTTTCAGTGTGTGTATCAGGAGAGATATCTGTGGATGTCTGGTGACGCGCCCTCTGCTCTGGAGGCTGTCAGCTTCATCGGACAAACATTCGGCGCAGGCGCGGCACTGACAGCTGCTCTCTACTTACTCCGCAAAGCGTGGTTTAATAATGGCCTGGAAATCTGGAGGGAGTCAGCCACGCAGAGCTTGTCAACACCTCCGCAGTAAGTCCTAATGTTTTGCATGGTGGTTGCACTGACGCTTTTGTTGTAATGTTCTCTGAAAAACGGTGTAGTTTTGAGGCGTGTACACATGAGGAGGAGGAGTGGCTGCTAGCTAGCTGGTTGCTAAGCTATGTTGTTGTTGACCTCTCGTTACCTTTCTCTCCACCCCTTTCCCAAACCATGCTGTAGTGGAGTGGATTCACGCCTTATTCCGTTGCTCGAATTAACAGTAAACACACACGTTAATACAGTTACAGTTCATTTGGCAAGCTTCAGTTTTGGTGTCACGTTTAGCTTAGCCTGTTAGCGCTATGTGCGTCATTTGGAACGTTGTAGCCGTTTGAAGCTAGCGCTGCTAAGAGCCCTGCCCACATTCATTGATACTATCTACTATAATCTATGTGTCGCTTTTTTTAGTACAAGAATGACACTGACAGCGTGAGCCTAGTTTCTATAGTGCCATTGTGAGTGAGTGATTGAAAGTGGCAGTTGTTGCTCTGCACAATAAAAGAGCATTACTCAGTGTATCACCCTGCTGCTATCTGTTGCTGAATCCACTGTGGTCGATGCCATCAGTGCCACATTCTGCATTCAGATGACAGTGCAGTGTGTGTTTTAAAATACTTGCTCTGATTTGACATGATAACTTGCCTATAGCAAAATTATCAATATGTTTGCACATATTTCCCTACACTGCACAGCTCTCTGATTCTAAAAATAGTTGGATTGTAGCCTACGTACTAGAGTTTTCTGTTCTTATATGTTCGACTTTTGCAGTAATTTCTGTGTATTTCGATTTCCTAGTTTATGCACCAAATCAAATTAATGCAAAAATGATGTTCAAAGTTATGACTTTAGCGTCAATTTCACTTTCAATATAAAGTGGCTATTTATATTCTATGCAGTGCAGCAGAGCATTGCAACAGATCATTTAACTGAACAGGTGTATGGATTGAAGGCAGCGGTCTATTTGTTTTTAAACCACAGCACAAAATACATTTGTTTCTTCTTTATTTTTCTTTCTTGGAAGTTAGGATGCATGTTGCAATTGTGCATGGTGAAATAAATAAGGAAGTGGAAAGAAGCTCCTTGGTATGCAAAGCTGTGTTGTTAATTAAATACTGGAAATCATTCACAAAATACCTTTCTATTTAAATTCAGGAGCATCCCAATGATGTTATGTCTGACAATTATGCAAATTTATTTTTTAGTTCAAGTACTGGACATATAAGGCTACTATATAGGTAGTCCCTCTCACATATTACATTTGCTGTTGAAGTGGTCATTACATTGATTGCCTGCCCCTCCAGATTGAACACTTCACTGGCCCATTCAGACACATGAATGATTTAAATCTAACCCTCAGTTTGCATGAACTGGATTTAAGCAGGTCACACACAGGATGCATGCTAATTCACAACTGTTTTCATGTTTTGTGTCCTTCGTACTGGTGTTCAGGACTGGTCGGTGCAGGCAGTTATCCTTCACCCAGTTGCATTTGATTTCAAACCTTGTCTGCATCATGAATTCTATATACCAGCACCCTGATGTGCTTAAGAGGAAATATGTCTCTAAAATGTTTATTTAGCAGGTTTATAACCTCTAAAACAACATCTACGTCTGTTTACGTCACTTTACATTCTTAGAAAGATTCTTATTGGGAAGAAAACCGCTTGAAATCTGACACTATGGGTTATTTTAATTTCTAAAATCTCTATGTGTCCATCTGGCAGCCTGTATGGTTTATGCAACCTTATGCAGCAGAATGCTCTGACAGTGAGCGGGGGGGAATGAGAAGCGCCCACTGTCCTTGGCTCTTCCTGCTTTGGGACCAGCTGCTAGATAGATAGATAGATAGATAGAGAGGTAGGTAGTTAGATAGAGAGGTAGGTAGATGGATGGATAGATAGAGAGGTAGGTAGATGGATAGATAGATAGAGAGGTAGATGTATGGATAGATAGATAGATAGATAGAGAGGTAGGTAGATGGAGAGAGAGGTAGGTAGATGGAGTAGATGGATAGAGAGGTAGGTAGATAGATAGAGAGGTAGGTAGGTAGATGGATAGATAGATAGATAGAGAGGTAGGTAGATAGATAGAGAGGTAGATGGATAGATAGATAGAGGTAGGTAGGTAGGTAGGTAGGTAGATGGACAGGTAGAGAGAGAGAGATATAGATAGATAGATGGATAGATAGATAGACAGGTAGATGGATGGAGAGAGAGGTAGGTAGATGGAGAGGTAGGTAGGTACTAAGGTAGGTAGGTAGATAGGCAAGTTTATTTATATAGCACCTTTCAGCACCAGGCAATTCAAGGTGCTTTACAAAAATGAAAGACATTCAGACAAAGGCATTTAAAAACAGTAAAAGATAATAAAAGAAACATTAAAAGAAAAACAAAAAATGAAAGACATTAAGAAAATGGCATTTAAAATCAGTCATTAAAAAGAAATGCTAATAAAATAAACATTAAAAGTTACAGTGCAGTCTAAGATATGAATAGTTCAATTCTTTAGGTTCTTGATTTTTAATTTACTCAAAGAACCTCCCTTTGGAAATCCGAACATTTCCGTCCAGATTTTTAATTTAGACAGACTGTTTTCACCATGTATTGCTCGCATGACATCCACAATCGGACCCTCAGGAGGGTGTACTAGCCCCCTACTCTGCTTTGCGTTCCATAACAAAGTCTTTAAGTGTTACCTGAACACCCCGTGTTACCAAAACACTATTTTTCACCCGTCGGTGATGTGATACTTGTTCCTCAGTACAAATCAACCAAAAACTGATCGTAAACCCTGGCTACGACGGATATCCTAAATATCCTACTTTCGAGCAGTCCCTCTCATAAATGTCATGGAGTTTAATTACGTTTAAATTTAAAACATTAAAAGAAAAAAAAATACAAGGATAAAAGTTACAGTGCAGTTTAAGATATGAATAGTTCAATTAAAAGCAGCGGCAAAAAGAAAAGTCTTCAGCCTGGATTTAAAAGTAGTCAGAGTTGCAGCGGACCTGCAGGTTTCTGGGAGTTTGTTCCAGATATTTGGAGCATAATAACTGAACGCTGCTTTACCATGTTTAGTTCTGACTCTGGGGACAGAAAGCTGACCAGTCCCTGAAGACCTCAGAGATCTGGATGGTTCATCATTTAGCAGGAGGTCAGAAATGTATTTTGGGCCTAAACCATTCAAAGCTTTATAAACCAGCAGCAGTATTTTGAAATCTATTCTTTGACACACAGGAAGCCAGTGTAAAGACTTCAGAACAGGAGTGATGTGATCCACTTTCTTAGTGTTAGTGAGGACTCGAGCAGCGGCGTTCTGAATTAGCTGCAGCTTCCTAATAGATTTTTTAGTGAGACCTGTGAAGACACCATTGCAGTAGTCCAGTCTACTGAAGATAAAAGCATGGACACGTTTTTCCAAATCCTGCTGTGACATTAGTCTTTTAATCCTAGATATATTCTTTAGGTGATAGTAGGCTGATTTAGTAACTGTTTTAATGTGACTGTTGAAACTCAGGTCAGAGTCCATGACTACACCTAGATTTCTGGCTTTATCTGTTGTTTTGAACATTGCAGACTGAAGCTCAGCGCTAACTTTTATACGTTCTGCCTTGGCTCCAAAAACCATTACCTCAGTTTTATCTTTGTTTAATTGGAGAAAGTTCTGACACATCCAGTCATTGATTTGTTCAATGCAGTGTTTGAATTGGAGCATAGTCTCCTGGTGAAATTGTTACGTACATTTGTGTGTCATCTGCATAGCTATGGTAACTTATTTTGTTGTTCTTCATTATCTGAGCCAGTGGTAGCATGTAGATGTTAAAGAGAAGAGGCCCCAAGATTGAGCCTTGAGGTACCCCACATGTTATATTTGTCAACTCAGATGTGTATTTACCTATAGAAACAACGTTTTTTCTGTCCTTTAAGTAGGATTAGCTACAGCTAGATAGATATAGAGAGGTAGGTAGATGGATAGATAGCGAGGTAGAGAGATAGATTGATAGAGAGATTAGTACTTTATTGACCTCAATTTGGGAAATGTTTGCGTTGCAGCAGCATGAAAAACAAGGCAATGTACATTACTCTGAAGACACTTCTTTGGGGAGCCTTTCTAGTTCCTTCTACCACACCATGTAGAGTTAGGAATGGATTAGGTCGTCTACCATGACATCTGTATATAATACATTTTCTGGAAAATAAATCGAGACGAGTGATTAAAGGTTATAAAGCCAGATATGTTTTGGGGTAATTCATCCATCATTATCACAGTGACAAAAAACCATGGCGATAAGAAATATTTTCTAATAACACACCTCTGATGGTTCTCAAATTCTCAGGGTAAATATATTTATATTGCAATGCCTAATATCCAACAATCTGTCTTTGCCTGTATGTTCTTTTTCTCTTATGTCTTTCGAGTTGCTGCAAGATTATGTAATATATTCCCGCCTGGTGTTAAGCTTGTTCATGTTTCCCTAATAGACAATGACACACACTTTTTTTGCATCCACAGAAAATGGCATTATTAAGTCTGACAAGGTCTATGAAGTCATGCTGGCCACAGACCGAGGCCATTTCTCGAGGTGTAATCCGTACATGGACTCGCCGCAGTCAATAGGTACGTCTGCTCACACCCTGGGTTCACTCATGCATCGCAGCACAGTCTGGAACACAGTTTGATGTCAGAGGGATGAACTAACCTAACCTGATCTTTCTTTTCACCAAAAGGCTATCAAGCAACCATCAGCGCCCCACACATGGTATGACTTTAAAACACTCAGACATGTCTGCATCCTGTGAATAACAACTGTGAACAGTCTTTTTTAAACATTGCTCTCATTCAGTCTCTCAGATGATAGGAAGTCAGAGAAATACTACTTATAGTTTCCCTTTCTGTGCCAAATCAAACTAGGGCGGGCGATATGGATTTGAATAAATATAGCAATATTTTCCCTGTATCCATATCATGACATCCATAACGATATTGTATGATTTTCATAAATCATTACACAATAACATTTTAGATAAATAATCATTACTAATATGGATTTAATGATTCAGGGGGTTAAGACAAATAATCAAATGACACCACCTTCATGTAATGCAGCCTTTAAAACTGTTAAAAACAAAATTACAATATCCCAAAACTTAGACCAAATCTCATATCAGGATATTGATAGAATATTGATATGTTTTGCCCAGCCCTAAATCCGACCAATTTTGTGTTTTACAATGTCAGTTAACCAAATATATGTAATTTTATATTTTTGTGTTGATTGTTGGCATGTTAGTTTACTCAAATCACCTGTCTGGTTTTATTTAATTTAAATAAATCATATTTTTAATGATGCTAACACTCACAGAAAGCTGATATTGGTCAGCTAGATGTACTGTGTAGGATTGACCTCGTCTCGTGTGAGATGAAAGCTGGCTGACGGGTTGTGATGCTGTTTCCTCTCCACGTCCTCTCCCTCCACGCAGCACGCCTACGCCCTGGAGCTCCTTCACGACCAGCTGTACGACGGGGCCAAAGCTCTGGACGTGGGCTCCGGCAGCGGCATCCTGTCCGCCTGCTTCGCACGAATGGTGAGCCACTCATGACGGGTAAACACATACCATTTCTCTTTGGTGGAGTTCTGATTGAGTTTGTCTAAATGTGAGGTTTATTGTTGTTGTGTTGTTGTTGTTGTGTGAGCTGAGCCCCGTTACTCCCTCTCTGTTTTACAGGTTGGTCCTAAAGGGAAAGTTATAGGCATCGATCACATCCAGGAGCTGGTAGACGACTCTATAAACAATGTGAATAAAGATGACCCCAGTTTGCTAACGTCGGGCAGAGTCACGCTAATGGGTAAGATGTCTTCGATCAAAGGTCATGGGGATTTTGTTTCAACACTCTAATCTGAGCTGACATTGAAAGCTCCTCAGTGCTTTCTATCTTCTCTTCAGTGTCGACACAACAAACAGTAGCTCAGTAAATGGGTCTGTGCAGTGTTCAATAATTAAGTAGTCGGTGCCTACTTTCAGCTGCTCTGTCTGCAGGATGCTGGTAGTGCTAATACTAGACTGTAAATAGTCATTATCTTTTATGTTTGAAAACTATTTATGACTGATTGTCAGTGCGGGTGGCAAACATTTGTCGAGTATCGGTCGAGTATTTTCCATCCATCTTCTTCCGCTTATCCGTGGTCGGGTCGCGGGGGTAGCAGTTCCAGCAGAGAGTATTTTCCCTTATGTATAAATTGCCAGCTATTTTAATCATTAACTAACTATGCAAAATTACCAAAGATTTTCAGGTTGCTATACATTGAGTGTACTTTGCAATATAACATTGAAATTGGTCGGTAAATTACCTACACATAAGTAAATAAACTATAAATAGGCAGCAAAAGAGTAGAGGGAAAACAGACTTGCAGGGTTTTTTACAGATTGAAAGGTTCAGGCTAAAACTTTATTACACTTAAAGGTGGGGTAGGTAAGTTTGAGAAACCGGCTCGAGATACACTTTTTGTTATATTCCATGGAATGCTCTTAACATCCCGATAGCAATGAATATCTGAAGTGCTTTGACAAAAAAGTCATCTGTGGAAGCCGTAGTACTGTAAAAAGCACGACCAATCATCTGAGCCGGCTAAAGTAACTGGATGGCCTACCTGCCTGTCAGCCTTCCATCTGTGCACAAACTTATCTCGTGCCCTCATTGGTCATGTGCGCGTTCGTGTGTGTGGAGGAGGGCAGAATATTTCCGGTTGTGTATTTTCAAATTGTAGCGCACTCGAGCTGGTTTCTCCAAAATTACCTACCCCACCTTTAAAACAAGACAAACTATTTGATGTCAAAAAGTAACATCGGAAGAGCTGCTTTGTTTTTGAGACATCACTTCTAACTTAAAAAAAGTATTCTCAATAGGAAGCTAGATGCATTAGAATAAAGTTGCATGTGATTTTTCTTCTCTATATTACCCTGCTTTATGAAAACATGATCAGTAGATTAGACAAGTAATGAAAAGCATAGTCAGAAACAGTCCCAAAGAAGAGTTGCCAGCACAGCAATCAGTAAAGCATACCAATCTCAACATGGCGCTGTGTGTTTCAGTGGGAGACGGGCGGATGGGCCTCCCTGAGGAAGCTCCTTATGATGCCATCCACGTTGGAGCAGCAGCCCCTAACGTCCCCCAGGCCGTGAGTTTCTGTGCATACTGTGAGAGATGATGATGGAGGTCACATTGTCCTTATTTAAACCTTTTGTGTCCTCCACACCTTGTGTCTCTGCCAGCTCCTGGATCAGCTGAAGCCCGGCGGGCGTCTGATCCTGCCCGTGGGCCCGGCGGGGGGGAACCAGATGCTGGAGCAGTACGACAAGTTGGAGGACGGCAGCACCAAAATGAAGCCCCTGATGGGCGTGATTTATGTGCCTTTAACAGACAAAGACAAGCAGTGGTCCAGGTGGAAGTGACTTCCTTCTCTCCCCCCCTCCCTCTCTCTGCTTCTCACAGTGCTAAAGGTGAACCGGTGTGGCGTGGAGCAGGCAACGGATCACAAGAGGCTGCGTTTTGCTGCTTGTTGACATTATTTTTGCTTCTTCCATGCCATACCAGCTAGCTGCACGTTTATCATTTTTGAACTCCATAGCTCTAAATTAGTTAACCAAAACCTGCCTGATGGCATTTGACGTTGTTTTGAAACCAGTGTTTCCGCCAGGGGGGCGCCTTGCCGTCATTTGACGCTCTTATTCAGCCCTGAACTCGAGCCGAGGGCGTCCAAAAAAAACAATAATTTGAGAGAAGATCGAGAGTTTTTATCGCTTGAAATGACGAAAAGGGAAAAAGGACATCGCTCTGTTGGAGGGGCGAAGGAGTCTGGTGGGATTCTTTTTGCCGCCAGCAAAGTGTGTTCCTGTGACGGAAAAAAAGAAAACACCGCCGCATCTTCCAAGGACCATGCGAGGAGAGGTGTCCCTGTCGGCAGGGGGACGTTAAGAGATAGGATAAGGGACGGCGCAATTCAAAATTGTTTGTGTGCATACGTTAAGAGATAGTATCTATAAGGGACGGCTCAATTCAAAATTCATGTCACGTGACGTCACCCCCCCGCGCGCTCTCGGGGTGGACGCCCTCTCAGCCCTGGTCTGGCGGAAACACGGTTTGAAACCCAAACATAAAACTAATTAAATGTGTGAAGGCATAAGCTTTGTTTTCAAGAGCATGGCTTCTTTGTCCAATTGGATGCTCATAAAAAACATTTCCAAACCGCTTTTTTTTTTATTTATCTTCTACTCTGAGATGTAGAACAAACCTGTTCACATGTTACTGTCGTGTTTAAGTTGTGCATGTGATTGACTCAGCATGAATGGAGGGTGGCTGTGTTTCTTGCTCTTCTCTCCTAACATTGGATTTCTGTTTCTTAGGGATGAACTTTGAAGAGGAAGACGGTCCATAATCCAACTTTAAGTTTGAACCTGGAGGAACGTGGATGGAGTGCAGCAGCCCATGGCAGTGAAAGCATAGGAAAACATGCTCTTTGTTTAACGACGGACGAGTCTCACGTGGAGCCCACGGAGGGCTGGGGGAAAGGACAGCTTGAAGCTCGGCACAGAAATATAGCAGAGGGCTTTTAGTTTTTTCTTTTCAGCCCTGCATCTTTTTGGTTGTATGTTGGATTTTGGTTATTATTTTTTTTGGGTTTCAACGTTTGATTTGCAAGCAGCTATTTTGACAGTATAACATTGCAGCTGAATGTAAGAGGGACGCCGGACATCAACGAGGAAACGTTAAGATAATCCACCTAGCAACAGCGTGTGTGTGTGTGGATCATTAAACTGTAGACCTCTCTGCTAACATACGAGCTTGACTCCTAACAGCATTATAAGAACACACAACGGCCGAAGAAACAACACTTCCTGTGTCATATGCAGCACTCATTCTATAGAATAAGAAAAGCATCGGGTTGTACTGAACATACTCCAAAGAGAGCCGTGCACACATAACACCGTGCACATCACGCCTCTGTTGCTTTGTGCCGCTGGTTTCACATCTAGCTATTTTGCCCAGGCTCTCCTGGTGGCTGCTACTACATGGGATAGTCACTGCTTTGCCAACGTGAAACTCCAACAATATAAAGCAACTGAATGTCTGCGTTCTTGGAATCAAAAAGCACAGTTTGTTTTGGGTTGATTTTTGGCTTTCACAGTTTCTGGAATGGCACATGGAAATAAAGAGATGCTTATGTTTTTGTCCGCCTATTTCTGTGTGGCTGCAAGCTCGGGGTTAACACATATATCATGAATAATAAAAAAACAGCTAATGACCTCACTGGCTTGAATTGTATTTTAGTAATGTGCTAAGGTATGGGGAAATATTTCAAGTTAATTTTTGTCAACAGATATATATAATACACTTTAATATCTCACATGATAAAACAGCACTTTGAGGGAATGCACAAGCGCACATATAATATATACTCCACATTGTGGGGGAAACTTCTGAGGCAATAGGAGACAGGACTCAGAGAGACACGAGGAGAGCTGGAGCTTTGATGACAAACACTGACGGTTTATTTGGGGCTTGGGCCGGAGAATTCACAAGACATGTCACGAGCCACGGTCTGACCACACGGTAGAGATGCCACAATCAAATCTGAAGAGCCCTCCTGTAGCTCCAGGTTTTAACGAGTTCAGAGTGGAATAATCAGCATTCTTCAATAGATAGACTAAACAGCTGAGGACACTGATTTGTTATCGCTTATGGCTCGGGGTCATCTACACCCAGAGAAGGAAGTGTTCCAGGTGTCCCACAACAATAACTATCTCTGACCGAGAGTTGCCCGGTCACAAACTGGTAACAACAGCTAAATGCTAGGGCAGCCCCTCCTTAAGGGAGATAGCCGCTGCTCATGGTTGGTCAGAGGGCGAAGGAGGACATGCAGGGCCAATTATTCCCCAACAAAGAACAATATACAACAAAACTTACAAAGGAATAGAATTTGACCAATTTGCTATGGCTTAAGGAAAAAGTTGTGGCTGATTGTTAAGCAGTCAAAAAAGCGCACTATATCAGGCACTCCAATGTGTTACATGTGTGGCTTCTGGCAAGTGAAATAACGGTAATATCCTCACCACAAACATGCCACATTGGTGCCATCCAGTGGCAGAAACACGGCATGCATGTGTGTAGCAGGAGATGGGATGCATTGTTGATATGTTTGATATTCAGCTGATTTTTGGAGGAATGAAATACATGTTCAAAAAGGGGACCAAGGGTGTTTCTCAATGTCAAGGAAGGATGCTCCAGAGCCACTATTTCAAGGATGCTACGTCATCGAGTCCCGCCGAAGGACTGTTCCAATGGCCAAGCTCCTTGGAATTCTACCGAGATGTGTATCCTCCGCGGTCTTAAAATCCCCACAATGCTTTGCGCACGGACCAATTTCCCAAAATGTAAGGCGGGGCCTCATATGAGCACACCTGCACACTTGCTCGCCTGTTCCATTCTTCGTTTTCCAAATGCCAGGAAGGATTCTTGCCTAACTTCTGAAGCAAGTGACTCGGAAGACATGTCCTACTAAGGAAGCGTCCTTGACATTGAGAAACACCCCAAGAATCTTGTATCCCAGAAGTCATTGGGAGTAATGCAGACAGCTGTATATCAGTATCTAAATACGAGCTCTTCCATCGCAGATATTTCTTAAGACGTAAGTATGAATGACAAGCATCTGAATATGTGGCTTTGAAGGGAGCATCTATCAGTTTACCAAGTCAGAAGGGTTCAGTCTGTGCGGGGAGGTTCAGAAACAGAAGAGAGTTGGGAGAGCAAAATCAAAAAGTCCAGGCTCAGACAACAACACCCACTGTTTCTCAGATCTCACGTGTTTGCTGATTGGCTACAGGTACATGCCGTTGATGAGGTAATCCGACTCCTCTGTGGTGAGGGGGCGGGTTTTCTTAATCTTGTGTCGAACGAGTCTGAGTCGACAGCCGATCATGAGCAGCAGCAGAGAGGTGATGATGAGGCCGAGAGCCAGAGGCAGGATGGCACCTTCAGGAGGAAGCGTATAGGGAATTAGCAAGAGAACTACACATAAAACACGAAGTTCACTGGGTTAAACTTTACCTGACTCAGGTGGTGGATGCCCTCCTCGTACTGGAAATGGTTTGGAGATGGGGAAGCTGCTCTCTGGTTGGCTCTGAGAGACTTTAGGGGCAGCTTAAAAAAAAAAAAAACACAAATAGAATTTAGACTTCAGTCGAGGACGCTTCCTTGGTAGAACATGTCTTCCGAGTCACTTCCTTCAAACACAAATAGAACTTAGACTTTATAGCTAACATACACTGATTTTTCAATAAAGTTTGATTGAATGCACTTTACCTATCTCAGTCGGTTTGGTGATTGGTGGAGCTGCAGTTGCCGGTTTGAAAGCTGGGCCTAAAAGATATTAACATGTTGTTTTAAAATTAGATTTAGAAAACAAAAACACCCACAAGAAGCACATTTCTCACCTTTTTGTATACATTCGCTGACGCAGTCAGATTCCTGGAGGAAATTGTTATGGTTGCCCTGGCAACCGCCGTACAGGAAGTGTTTGCATTCTCCCCCATTGTGGTCGTAGTACCAGCGTGGAAAGGTGCCTTTACAGGGTCCGACAACTGGAGCTGCAGCACATGGATCTACAACAACAGAGTTATAGTTAGATGGAAAACTAATGTTCATTTTGGTCATTTAATAATAATAATCATAACAATAAATAACATTTATATAGCGCTTTTCTCTAACTCAAAGACGCTTTACAGTCGGGGGGAGGGTAGACAAACAAGGACAGGGCAAAACAAACAAAACCAACAAAACTAAAAAATAAATAATGGGCTTATGGATATACAGAGTTGAAGAGCTGAGTCTTGAGGTGGGACTGGAACAGACTCAGACTCACAGAGGTCTTGGGAGAGGGAGTTCCAGAGCTTCGGGGCTGTCGAAGAAGGCTCTGTCCCCAAAGCTCCGGAGTTTGGCCTTGGCAAACCGACTGAGGTGGATCTGAGGGACCGGGGGATTTGGTAGAGGATGAGGAGGTCAGTGAGGTAGGGGGGGGGGGGGGGCAGATGGTTGAGGGCTTTGTATGTGAGGACCAGGAGTTTGTAATGGATGCGGTGAGAGACGGGAAGCCAGTGGAGTTCTTTGAGGACCGGGGTGATGTGATGCTATGATTTGGTGTGGGTGAGGAGTCTGCGTTCTGAACACGCTGGAGTCTATGAAGAGATGAAGGCGTGAATGAGTCGCTCAGCTGCAGGGCGGGTGAGAAAGGGACGGAGTTCAGCAATATGGCGGAGGTGGACAAATTAGATTTTAACAACTTGGCGGATGTGGGGCTCAAAGGAGAGTGTGGGGTCAAATATTACTCCACTGCCATCGATGGTGAGTGTCAGGTTGGGGTTTTTGCTGAGGGTGGGGTGGGGGGGGGGTTAGTTATTCAGCCCGTTAGACCTGTGATGCTGGACTTCTCTCTCTCTCTCCTAAACAATGAGGTATCGTCTTAGTTTGCCAAGCGTTTAAACACAAGACTGAGCATTCGTGACACAAAGAAAGAAAGACTCCTGAGAATGTAATACATGCGGTAAAATACCGATGGGGGAGAGTCTCAGCCTGACTGAGGGATCAGATGGCGGAGGGGACAGACGGGCTTTGTTCCAGCACTCAGAGGAGCAGGCAAAGAGCTGCTTTCCCGCAGAATGCTGAGTGCCTCTGTGATTTGGCCAGCATTTGAAGCTCAGCGCTCTGACTCGATGGCTGCCTACAGAGACTCCATCTGCTACTTTGTCCACACAGTAAAAACCTCTGCCTCTTTACAAAGGGACGCTGCACTGGTGATGCTAATAGATTCACATCCAGTCATATAATGGGAACAACATCCCAGTTATCGAAGCTATTGCAAAAAGGACTTTATCAAAGATTATCATTTTTGCTGAGAAGCATCCTAGCCTGCAAAGACGTTTCCTAAGAAATGAGCAAACCGGAGGTAAATGTCCTTTCTATGAGTTCTGTTGCTGCTATTAATTCATTCAATAACGGCAAGACTGTGCCAAAAAAAGTCCTTGAATAATAAACGTTTTCAGCTGAAGGAATAAGTAGCGCTGCAGGCGACGTTACCGTTTCCTGCTTTGCAGACAGAATAAAAGCAAAATGGAAGTCTTTTTCTTTTCCTCCTGCCTTTATTTATATGTTTGGCAAGTCTCGTCTCCTTGTCTCTTTTTTTCTTTGTCTCCTTGCCTCTTTGTCTCCTTGTTTCCTTTTGACTTTGTTCATTTAATTATTGTATCTTTGTGTCTTGGTCTTCTTGTCTTCTTGCCTCCTTATTTCCTTTTGACTTTGTTCATTTAATTCTTGTATCTTTGTGTCCTAGTCTTCTTGTTTCCTTGCCTCCTTGTTTCCTTTTGACTTTGTTCATTTAATTCTTGTATTTTTATAATAATTCCTTACATTTATTATAGCGCATTTCCAGATGCTCAAAGCGCTTTACAAATACACATTACACATGCAATGGTCACCACTGTGGACAATACCCACAGGAGCAAGTTCAGGTGAAGTGTCTTGCCCAAGGACACAACGGCTTTACAGACGCAGCAGCGGCGGGTTTCACCCCTTGATCTGATGATCATTGCACTGCGCCACACCGTCCATCTTCACGCCTCGAAGTCATCGAGGCACTTTTACAAGTACACATTAGTATCATACATGTACTGTGGACAATACCCACAGGAGCAAATCCAGGTGAAGTGTCTTGCCCAAGGACACAACGGCCTGACGCAGTGGCGGCAGGAGCGGGTTTTGAACTGGAGTTCCCCAGCACCCCCCTTGATCTGATGATCAGATGCACAGACCACTGCGCCACCCGTCCACGAGAGACGATTTTTGTATCCTAGTCTTCTTGTCTTCTTGCCTCCTTGTTTCCTTTTGACTTTGTTCATTTAATTATTGTATCCTTGTGTCCTAGTCTTCTTGTCTCCTTGTTTCCTTTTGATTTTGTTCATTTAATTATTGTATCTTTGTGTCTTAGTCTTCTTGTCTCCTTGTTTCCTTTTGACTTTGTTCATTTAATTATTGTATCTTTGTGTCCTAGTCTTCTTGTCTCCTTGTTTCCTTTTGACTTTGTTCATTTAATTATTGTATCTTTGTGTCTTAGTCTTCTTGTCTCCTTGTCTCCTTGTGACTTTGTTCATTTAATTATTGTATCTTTGTGTCTTAGTCTTCTTGTCTCCTTGTCTCCTTGTTTCCTTTTGACTTTGTTCATTTAATTCTTGTATCTTTGTGTCCTAGTCTTCTTGTCTTTTTGTCTCCTTGTCTCCTTGTTTCCTTTTGACTTTGTTCATTTAATTCTTGTATCCTAGTCTTCTTGTCTTTTTGTCCCAATGTCTAATTAAGCTCCTTGTCTCTTTGTCTCTCCGTCTCTCTGTCTCCCTGTATTTCTGTTTACTTGTATCTTTGTCTGCTTGGCGAGTCACGTTACTTCAATATTCTGATATTGGGAATGGGTTACTCGCAACATTTTAAAACAGGTCATTTATAATTGAATCCCAAGTAACCTTCCCAACCCTCTATGTTAGTGTGAAAGAGAATCGTACCTTGGCCGACCGGAGCCTCCTGCTGACCGGGACTTTGTGGGGGACCGGCGTAGCTCCTGTCCATAGGAGGTGGGACGTTCTCGATGGTCTTTCCGAGCCCTAACTGCAGCATGGACCCGTCCCCTGTCTCCTCCGTCTGCGCTGCAGGACGGTTTGACTCATCAGCAGGGTGGGTCACCGACTTCCTGTTGCTTTCAACTAAAGAAATCCCAGAATAACCAATTCATCCTGGGGAGGTCTGGACAAATGCTTTCAAACATCATCAATATCATTTCTAAACAAAAAGAGTTTCTAACATTTTGGGCAGAAGTCTTCGTCCGAGCGGTCGGTGCAGTGCTGCTTCCCGTCACAGGCGTAGGTGATGTCAATACAGCAGCCGTCATCACACTTAAACTGGTACTTTGAACAGGAACCCGTGCACACTGTAGGCACAGAAAGTTACAGATACACACATTGAAATACTCTTGTGCTGTGAAAACAAAACCCAGTGATGTCTTCAAAACTTTGAAATGTGCTCACTTCAAAGACAAACAAAGATAAATGTTTTGGTGAACTCATCACCTTCTGCTTGGTGTTTTGGTGCCAGCACAGTGACGGAGACGTTGTCAGAGCTCTTCTGTCCCGCTGTGTCTGTTACAGTCATGTGGAAGGAGTATACGCCCTCCTGCAGACCGCTGATCTTCAACAGCCCAGGATGAGTCGCCTTTGACACATAAAAAAGGGTTCAAATTTGAATGAATCGCATGCGTTCTCAGACTTTAAGAAGACACTCTTAACCCTTCGATGCCCTTAGAGTGACTGGACCCTACACTCGTCCATAAGTGGGTCAAAAAGGACCCGTATTAGAATAATATGTGTTTTTAGGCCGTTTTTGGTTAAGAAAAATCACTTGTATAATATTTAGTATTATATTTTGATGCAAAGATCTTCGCTATTCTGAGACCCTCACAGTATTCCAGTCCCTTTTCAAAACTCATCTCTTCTCCTCTTGTCTACCCATAGCCCCCCCCATCAATCCATGCCGGTTGATCAGTTTGATAGTCCTATACCCCCCACCCTAACCTTCCCTTATTGTAAAGCCATTTTGAGTCCTTGAAAAGCCCTATACAAATATAATGTATTATTATTACTATACTGACAGGTATCAGATCTTGCTGTGTATAATAATCTTCCTGAGAGGTGTCACTTGTGATGTCGTCTGTGTGTCCCACAGTGAATGTATTCCTGACAGCAACAGGTGAGAAGAATCAAAGGTTCCCAGAGGATCCCATAGGAAATGCATGTGGGTTATTTTTGACCCACTTTTGGAAGCTTGGGGTAGCAATACAAAAACTACAATTTCTTAAAATGTATAACATTTAAATTTAAAATGTGAATGGCATGATATCCAAAACATGTTTTTTGAGGAATAGCTGGAATATGAAATGATAAAAAAAATTGAATTACAAAGATACTTCATGAAAACCACCTCACCGGGTCAAAAAGGACCCACTTATGCATCTAAGGGTTAAGCTGGTCTCCTCATGGTGGCTCTCAGGCAGTAAACAAAGGGCTTGTTCCAACAAGGCGGCTGTGCATAGAGCTGATTTGCACGTAATACACTCTATCTCTGTTTGTACAGTGCAGTATTATGGAGCTCTGGCCACAAGCCTTGGTGTTGACTTAACTGCTAAACAGCCATTTGACACTGGTGTCCGTGAGGGACATTTGTGACTATTCAAACTGCATATTGAAATGTGGAAAACATCTGCTCCCTGAAAGAAGAGAGAGCAGTAGAGTTTTATTCCAGTATAATTTGTTATTTCAGTCTGTCTTTCCTCTTGTGTTTGTTTTCAGGTTTTCAAGGTTCAAAATTCATATAGTTAGTTATAGTGCATAGCTACAGTGTAGTTATGACGATGAAAATCTTAGCTCACATAGAGCATCCAAATTACACTGTAAAGAATGATTTTACAACAAGATTGGCTTTTATTGATACACACCTTCATATTGATGGCAGTGTCTCCCTTAACGAGAGTCCACTCGTAGTAGCTGATCTCGTGGTCGTCCACGCTGTCCCGCCCATCCAGGACGGCCCAGTCTGTGGGCAGCTGGATCACCACATCCTGTCCAGCATCACTGCGGGGGGGCTCATCTGCTGAATCACACAGGATGACCATGATAATATAACGGACATGTACTGTCTATATGCCTACTCTTTTTCAATTTACACTTATTATTTGATGCTCTTATCACAGAATGAAAGTAAAGAATTATGCTTACTATTTTTGAGATGTGCAATATGCAAAGAAATTCATTATGTTGACTTGATAATCTTGCTTAAAATTAACTAATTGGTTGATAAACTATTTCAGCACTTTACTTATTATATCACCACCTATATGATTTCAATTGACTAGAATCTGCATTTTTGGATGGAAATAAATAAATATAGCCATTGTCACAAATACACCTGCAACTTGTCTCATTGCCCTAATCTCATTTGCATAACCTTAAAGGCAAATCATTAACACACCCTGCCTGTTTTATCAGCAGATGCTAGAGGTCAACCCTCATGTAGTGAGATATATTTTAAAAAGCTGACATAAAATTGTAAGTAAAGTCTATCAAATTTGATGATGCTACTTAGGGGAGATTAAACCGAGACTGTAGTCCGGGTTTCTAAAGACCAATAAAGTTTTATGTACCAACCTTTGCCCAACCAGATGGACAAAGAAGCAGCCATTTTTATGTCGGTCCATTCTTCACCCTCTATATTTCAGTAATAAAAACATAGGTGCACATTCCTGTATTATACTTTCCAATATTAAACTTATTATACTAATCACTATATTATGAGCAGTGTTCTCGCGAGTAAGGCTTACACACATATATACCTTGTTATTATTATTATTATTATTATTATCATAATTTAAACTTTAATCAATTAGTTTGACCATACCTAACACCCACTTAACTTAATTACACATTTCGCATTACTTAATTAAGCTTTAATGTAAAAAATAATGTAACCATATAGGTTGACAGGTTATCCATGCCTCACTCCTATGGATCAATACATTTGATCCATATGCCTTTATGCAGGTCTCCCTTGTAAAAGAGATCCATGATCTCAAGGGACCTATCTGTCTAAATAAAGGTTTGAAATGAAATGAAATGATATTAGGATTATTGTCATCTCCCACCTTGTGTATTCTCCTCTTCTGGATGTCCCTCCCCGGGCCTCCTCGCTGGGCTGCCGGGGGAAACAGGGAGTTGTTCCTGCGTGTTGTTGGGATTCCGGCTGTATGTGGTGAAGCCCTGCTGAGGAGCGAAGGAGCAGACATTTTTATTCCTGTAGGTGCAGTTGAACAGGTAGCAGCTGAGACGGTCCCCGGGCTGCCTCAGGTCCTGCTGAACCACCGCCACGGTGCAGTGCGGCTGGGAGCAGCAGGCGTGCAGACAGTCCCTCCAGGAGAACACCCTGTCCGGCGCCAGCAGGAAGGTGGCCCCCTGCTCGATGGAGGCCTTGGCTCGGATGATGCGCTCCCCTACGGCGTTGAAGTCGCCCACACAGGAGTCAACCACATCGCCTGCTACCTTGTACGTCTGGTCCTGCTGCAGCTGCTTGCGGAACTCCTCCAGGAGATCCTCCACGCCGGATATTTTGGATTTTAGATCCGATATTGGCAAAGACCGAGCGTCAGTTGGTCGGGCTGCGGTCAACAACACAACGAAACAAGCTAGCAGCAGCAGCAGGCGGGGATGCTGAAGAAGAGCCATGTTGGTCACGCAGTTAAACACCCTCTTCTGCATCCACCTGCTCTCCGACACATCCACACAGAAAAATAACCTTCCTACATTAAATAATTATCCGTAAATTAACGATATTTGTACATAATATTTGTACATAATATTCGTCTTTAAATCCTGAGCAAACGCGCTAACGGTTGTTCTCTGATGACGATGCTAGAAATCTGTCGTTGTCATGGTGAAGGGGGAGACGGCCGCGAGACCAGATGAAACCACTGACGTCACCGTGATGGACACCTGCAGCTCTGTTTACCTGCCTCTCTCTCTCCCTCTATTGTTCACACTTATATCAGTCCTACAATGTTTATATATTTTATAGTGAAACATTGTTATAGAAGTAAAGTAGAGAAAATCTAAATGAAAGAAAATAATGAAATAAAGAATATAAATAAGGGAAAGATTGAGAAAATCAATTAATCAATCAATCAACCAATCAATCAATACATGTTTATTTATACAGCCCAATATCACAAATGTTACATTTGTCTCAGTGGACTTCACAGTTTGTACGGAATATCAGTATGACAATACGACACCCTCTGTCCTTAGACCCTCAAATCGTACAAGGAAACACTTCCAGAGAAACCCCGCAGTTTAAAGGGGAACATGGGAGAAACCTCAGGGAGAGCAACAGAGGAGGGATCCCTCTCCCAGGACGGACAGACGTGCAATAGATGCCGTGTGTAAATTGAAGAGAAATGGAAATGCATGTGTCTATAATAAGAAGATGAATCCACGAGGATGTCAACAATCTTGTGGGAGCCATCAGGGAAGTAGTATAATGAGAGTCAGGCAGGACCGCAGAGACAGGTTCAGCCACGACTCGAAATCCAGGACTCAGGATCCCAGCAACAGGCACAGCCACGACTCAGGATCTATAGAGCTCGCGATCCAGGACTCAGGACCACAGCAACAGGATCAGCCACGGCTCAGGATCCCGGCGTAGATAGACACCAAAAAGATATTTGGGGAAGCTGGGTTATTCGGAACATGAGAGTACACAGGTAGAGACAGAGAGAAGGAAGAAGTAAGGTGTCCCCCAACAGTCTAAGCCTATAGCATCAAAACTAGGGGCTGAATCTAATCAGCCCTAACTATAAGCTTTATCAAAAAAGGATGGTCTTAAGCACACTCTTAAAAACGGATAGGGTGTCTGCCGCCCGAACACAAACTGGAAGCTGATTCCACAAATGTGGAGCTTGATAAGAAAAGGCTTTGGCTCCCATTGTACTTTTAGAGACTCTAGGAACAACCAACAACCCTGCATTCTTGGAACGCAATGCCCTAGTAGGACAGTAGGGTATAATGAGTTCTTTAAGGTAAGATGGCGCCTGCCCATTAAGGGCTTTGTAGGCGAGAAGAAGAATTTTAAATTCTATCCTGTGTTCTATAGGGAGCCAGTGTAAGGCAGCCAGAACAGGAGTAATGTGGTCCCTTTTCCTAACTCTGGTTAGTACATGAGCTGCAGCACTTTGAATCAGCTGAAGCGACTTGACTGACTTCTTGGTACACCCTGATAATAAGGCAAGGCAAGGCAAGTTTATTTATATAGCACTTTTCAACACAAGGCAATTCAAAGGAGTTACAATAATCCAGCCTTGAAGTAACAACTAGTTTCTCTGCATCGTTTTGAGGCAAGATATGCCTGATCTTTGCAATGTTACGTAGATGAAAAAAGGCGGTCCTTGAGATTAATTTGATGTGGGCGTAAAATCCTGATCAGAAAGAGTCATGATGGTGCGCATGCATTATATGCGATGTGCACTGCCATGTCTTTTTTACATATGAAAACCATACTGTATATATAAAGATGAAAACCCTCAAACAAAACCATTATAATGATTCATGGCTTAAAATGGAAATCCAATTCAAAATAACTGTAGGAAAAATTACTATAAAACACAATATAATTATTAAACAATTTTTATAATTATGTTTTGCAGCACATTTTCCCTATGTGTAGAGAGGAACCATTGCTTATACTTTTAATTAAAACAAATCCACTACCAAATCCAATCACATCTTACACGTTTCTTTCACAGTTTCAATGATGAAAAGTTTTATTTTTTGCAATATGACAACAATCTTGAAGATTTTTAGATATGAAACAACACGGACACAATGCTCATGATTATGTTCCCCATTTCTGACATCAAGTTTAACAAAAAAGAAAAAAAGGCAAGGCTCTATCATCAGATTTGTTTGCTTGAATTTCAGATATTTGACTGAATGGTACACACGCAAGATAAACACAAGTGTGTCAACAATAAAACAGATCTATCTTTCTCACAAACTGAATAATATCTCCTATTATTCGTTACACAAAAAATACAATACTATACAATTATTTGATGTGTTCATAATAGACTCTGTCCCATTTACATGGCAATTAAACTATCAATGTGGTTTTAAAGTACATATATGTTGTTAACATTTAATTATTTAACACACTATTTACATGTTCTGGGAAAATACAAATGTAGATTTGTTTTATAAAAAGAAAATGTGAAAAAACTATTTTTTAAATAAAAAGTCTCAGTATGGATAAAATTAAAAAATAAGATAAGGGCATGCGCTGACATCCTTCAGATTACCAAAACAATTAAATTAAAAATACATTTAAATACAAGTAGTGATGATATGACTATGATAAAAACATTAGCCCAGATGATTTTGAATGTAGTATTTTGTATCTCAGGCTTGTATTAGAAAACGGTCAGGCTCCAGTTTTGTAAACGTTACATCTTGTAAAGACAGGAGAAAATGTTTTTATAGTTAAGATTCTCTCATTTTTTACACACCTGTAACAAAACGCTGTGTTTTCCATCAGGCAAAGCACAATTTATGGCACTTCTTAGTAATTGTTGCTTTCAAAGTGACCTTTTCCCCCAAATCCTTGTTTTCCAAAGCTATCAAAATACTCCGCAGAGACAAGAGTTCCTTGTGCGAGTGGAAAGCTGCTTTGTGCACACGGCAAACACAGGTTCTTCTCCTAAAAGTCTTGCTCTTATAAATACTGAGGTAAAGAGGAGAATACTGAGTTTTTGGGATGGAGGTGGTCGTCGACACTCAAGGCCTCAGGTTGGCTTCTGCCTGTAGTCTGTGATGGCCTTCCATAGTTTACACAGGATCCCGCCTCTGCAAGGACACACAGAAAAACACTGTTTCAAAACATGCTTTAACTTGTAACCAACAGAGACGACACCGCATGTCATATAACTCAGCCCTTCGTCATCTTTTGCTGAATAAATACACAATATAAAATTCAACACATTTTTACATAGTTTTTTCTTTTGTCATCAAAGTCAGTTTATGCACAATTGATGTAGAACAGGGTTTCTGTAGGGTACCTTCATGTTGAATGTCTTAAAGACCATTTTAATACCACATGATGTAATATATTGACCAGTACGAAAGAAAACCAAGAGATGATCGGAAATTAAACCAAAATATTGATGTGTCAGTACTCCCCAGCAGTACTTGGTAATAATTCCAATATCATTCTGATGATAATAATATAATTAATGAAATGAATGCAAACTGGACCAGAATAATCTACTGTGAGTTGATGTAGAAGTGAAAGATCTCTACATAAAAAGTTTAACATCCTTCTGTTCACATAATTCACTAGCAGGACAACAACATTTAAGAGGTTTAAAAATGTCATTTAATTAAAAAAATATATATTTTGAGGAAGTTTTCAAGACCTGCAAGTGCCTGTGTACAACAGGTCTTTATTCACACTACCAGTAGGTGGCGCCAAACACAGACATGTATAAATCCTACACATACAGTAGTTGTTTACCATCATGAGTTTTGAAATGTCGTACTGTTTTTGGGGACAGTGAGCTAATGTATTGCTACTAATAAGAGGAAGTAAGAAAGGAGATGAAAACTGTAGTAGGCAGCGAATAACCATGTTTACAGATGAGATGAACCTGTAAGAACAGTTTCACACAACTTACAAAGTCCAGATAAAAGGAAACCAAAGACTGAAGTCACCTAAAAGGTTTCTGAGTAATTAAGCTGCGAGTACGAGCCACTACAGTGCTGAGTAGCTCTGTGTTAATACGAACCATTAAACTACATCAGTACAAACTCCATTATGGAAAACAGTTGTCTCAGCTTCACTTCTGTGTTTCCTGTAGATGGAGAGCTGCAGTTCTTTTTAGATGCGAGTGTCAACATGTATTTTTAGTGACTTAATACTGAATAGAGAAGTGAAACTGTGAAAAGACAGTACCTCAGACTTAAACTCTTCAGATCATCTCTTGTTACTTCGTGGAGGATGTCGTTCAGCGTGTACTCTTCGTTCAGTATCTGGAGAAACAAAAATGCATTAAACAACCTGAACAGTAACATGACATCCAAGAAAACATGCTCTCTGCACACAAAAACTGTAGAATGCTTTATAATGTCATTTATTTTATTATTTATTACAGTTGCAAAAGCATCAAACAACACATTTTGGAAAAGGGCATTATAAAAAACACATTTCTCATTGTCGTTGGAATACGAAAATCATTAAACACAAGCTCTAATATCCACAATATGTTGCAGTATAGCCGGATGTTGTCATGGTGTGATGAAGCAATAGACCAGGGGTGTCCAAACTACGGCCCGGGGGCTAAATGCGGACCATTATGAAACGGCCCTCACCAAATTCAAAAAGTATAATGGAGTATGGCTAAAAAATGAAACTTGTGCTTGTCTTGTGTTGTACTTCTTAAATATAGATGATAACAGATATTACACAGTGTTCATGTGTTACGAAGCCCACTCTTCAAACTAATCCAGTTAAAGTTGAAAACATTTTCTATCAAATCTGAGGTGATAAGAAAAAAGCCCAACAACTTATGTACACAAAACGCTTGAAATACACCCTTCCTATTTCCTCTTATGATAAGCAATCTGAGGCTTCTGTTTTAAGGAATGAGCTGCTAACACAAGACATGAAACCCCTTCTGAGAGCTGTGATGTAGGCGGTTTGGTTTCTTAAAGCATATTCAAGTATTAACCATAATTTACCTACATTTGATTGATATTGCCGACTCATAACTTAACTAATGAGGCAATATAGCTCACCTCTAGTGAGGGGCCCAACCCTTTGTATATTTGTCTGTATGTAGCCCATTTCCAAACAGAGGTAGAGACTCACTCTGTCGATGGAGTCCTGGTCGGCGCCGTAGAGCCTCAGCCAGCTGGACACCTCTGAGTCTTCATGTCTCACTGCTGGCAGACTCCTCTCCTCCTCGGGGTCACCTGATGATGTCGGGACGTCTGCAGGAAAATAAACCAGACTGCTTTAGACACAATAGACGCATTCACACCACATTTGCATAGGAAACGTTAATACAGCACTAACATAGCAACATGTTTTTTATTCAATTCAGTTCAAAACCTTTATTTATCCAGGTAAAATCCCATTGAGATCAATGATCTCTTTTTCAAGGGACACCTGCAGCAGTAGGTTCCACAAGAAGACATAAAAACATAAACAACAGAACAACAAAAGGACATCATACAGCAACATGTACAGGGATTACAAATTACATATCTAACCACATGTACAGGTACCAACAGCATCTGATTGTGTAGCATCCAACCGAGCTTTAAAAACATGTAGTGGTACTAGCTTGGTAATTTTCCATTCTTTTTGCAGACTATTCCATGTTAGTGGAGCTGCACATCTAAAAGCTTTCTTCCCTAAGACAGTCCTAGCACTTGGCACATTTAATAAAACCACAGCATGCGATCTCAGGCAATAAGTACTATCAATTCGCAGAGAGATCAGGGAGCAGATATAAGATGGTAGTTTATCCAACATGGCTTTGTAAATGAAAAAGTACACATGCTTGGACTTCAAATCAAAACAATAGTCACTCAGTATACCAGCACCAGGTATGTGGTTGTTGTTTATTCTTTACTTGAAATCAACCTGTAACTCAATGTTTGGCAAAATATGCATATTTTCTAGTTGTTCAATGCAATTATGGTCAGTGACTAAATGTTTTGCAAGTGGGTTCTACCATTACATCGACAGTGCTGATTTTGGCATATCAGAAATATTTGTACATGTTAGCAGACGGGCAACAATATATTAAAGCAAAGTAATTTAGAGCAGTATTGTCACTAGATTTCACCTTTAGTTTTTGTTGTAGTTATCATTTATAGCAGTGTAATTTAACGTTGCAAATGTAGGAGTCCACCCGTAAAATGTTCTGCCCCTGACTTATTTCTATCCCGACTTTTATACAGGCAATTACACTTTCAGCACATCTTAGCAGTTCAATTGATGGCTTTTTCTATCATATTATTATAATGTTTGGTTCCGTATAGGGCTCAAAATCCAGTAACATTTTCGGTGGAATAAAGTAGTCTGACCATTTAGAGAAAATCCAGAAAATCTCTTCCATGACGAATCGAAACAGAAAGTCTAAGCAAATCATTTGTCACGGATGTTTTCATCACACATTTGCAGCTTCAGAAGGCGTTGAGAAAGCTTTGTTCATTGTTCATGTCACAACTTGTATGAATTATTAAGTGAGCTGGAGGGTGAACATGTGATGCAACCTCAGTCAATTGTGGATATCTCCTGCACATTTAATCACCCTGTGAATATGAGTTTTGCTGTAATTATTATTACAGAATGGACAGTGGAGGCAGAGCTGGTTGTGAGATGTGAAGGCAGACATGTAGTAGCAGAAGCATTGGTGCTAGTGATGAATACAGTCAGTGTGAGAAGGTAAACTAGATGACAGTCCAGACCTGTGGGGGGGTCAGACCGCAGCCTCAGCTGTCTGATCTCCTGCTCTCTGTCCTCCAGGACTTGTTGCAGGATGGCCTGATACTCCCTCTCCTTCTCCAGCAGCTGCTCCATCAGCCTGAAACATGACAGATTCATTATACATTTTGAATTTAATCAGTAAGATGACGAACGAAGCTCAGCGCAAGTTAATCAGGAAAACTATCCGTGCGCTTACTCATTCACAATCCTCTCTATGACTACTTCAGACCCTCTAATCAGCTGATTGTAGGTGTTTCACTTCCATAGATTTGCCACAACAAAACTCCCCCAACCAATCATAGCGCTACCGTCAAAACTGTAAATCTGTTCTCTGTTGTCAGCTGTTATTTCAGGCAAATCGACGCAGTCTGCCTCCTAATCACACTCGATTCATCAACACTACCTTTTCTCCCTTAACCACCACCATTGTCTAGGGGTGTTCTCCTATTCTGATATTGCTTCTCCTTCCCATAAATGAATGAATCCCGATGGGGTCTAATCACCTAAATCTATAACATGTCATAATGTTGTATAGTTGAGAGCACTGTACGTCACTGCCTGGTCAAACGACGGCCCGACCACTTTGCAGTGAAAACAAAGAATCGTTAAAATGGTTTTATCGTGCCTAAAAGCTGCTGTGTCGTGTATTGCACAAACAACAACAAAGCATAAACAATGGGACCCGGTCAGTCTACACATGTACGTTTGTGGAGAACATTTCATCACTGGTTAATTATGAGGTTAACGTGAATCAATCATATCATTTATTTGTATTAATAGCATCATAGCATAAATACAATAGTTGTTCAATCAAAAAATAGCCTCCCTTGAATGAAATGAAAGCTGTACAACATAATCTGAGTAGGACCCCATGCTGCAGTGACGTCTCTGCTGATTACCTGTTGGTCTCCAGCTTCATGCGGCCCAGCTCCATGCTCACAGAGCGCTGTGCATTGTGGGACTCGTGAGAGACGGTGGAGCTGAGCGTGCTGACCCCGGAGGTCACCACCGTGTCGTCCAGAGCGACCGTAGGCGTCCGGCTGTGGTGCGTGGAGGTCCCCTCCGGCTCCATGTCGTCGTCCACGTCCTCGTGCTCCGCCGGGTCGCTCTCTGAGGCCAGGCTGAAGTGAGGCCTCAGCTCTGAACACACACACACACACACACACACACACACACACACACACACACACACACACACACACACACACACACACACACACACACACACACACACACACACACACACACACACACACACACACACACACACATATATAAGTTTAAATAACAAGATGTTTTGTTCAATTTGATTATGTATTAGTCGTTAGGTGTTTCCATCAGAGTCAGAATACCTTTATTGGTCCCACAGAGGGGACATTCACATCCATCAAGTCATAATGACACAAAATGTACTATTTCCAATTTCTTAAGTTTAAGGATTTGCTGCTTTTTCTCTGTTTAACATCCCTGTAATATCTATTCAATGGAGCTGTGTGTGCACTGTTGCATTTTTATTTTTTAAAACAAGCAATTTGTAAGGCCTTATTATTTTACTTTTTCTCATATTTTACAGACTAAAGGATGAGTGGATTTATCTGATCATTTAACACTGAATACCTGCATGTGTTAGCTAAGACAATCGTATAATTGTGTTCAAATAGAAATAAAGTAATTCACATATATTAAAGCTTTTATTCAGAAAATTGTATTTCTTTAATAAATCAATCTTAATTAAAAAATATGATTTCATATAGTCACAATCATGTATAAAGGTTCTCTCAATGTGAGACACAGTAATGCTTCTATGTAGAGGATGCTTCTTAGGACAGGATACTAATTAGTCGTTGGACTGTTTTGTGCACATGCGAATGATTTGACTTCCTGCCAAATATCTGTCGTTCAACAAAAGGCTGTTATTAGAGCGGCACACCACAGCTCCTATATTTATCACCAGACAGTCAGAGCTTCCCTGAGGGACGCCTGATCATTTATTTAGAGGGGCTCTGCTGATGTTACCTGGCACCAGGATGGTGATGGCCGTCTGCACAGCTTTCCGGATGATATTGTCCAGAGCGAACATCCAGTGAGGCTTGATGTTGTGGTTTCGCAGCACTTTGTTTACCTAAAAGCAGGACGTTAGTTAGAGAACTGTGTTTTCATACTTAACACATCTTATATTGTTGGTGTGTGTGTGTATATTATACATTTATTTTAATTTGTTTAATCAATTTTGAGTCTTGAAATGGTCGTTGATGCTCCCTTATTTCTTTTCACATTTTGTTTGACTGCTCTTTCTTGACCTTATTATCTGTTGCTGTAATATCTCCACCTGTAACGCATCCTATCATATTTGCTGATATTGAACGATTTTTCGGTTTTAATTGCTTTACTTTGAAATCAATGCAAACCAAGCTGCATGCCTCCCATTTTGTTCTTACTGACGGCCAACAGGAGGCATCAGAGACTCGTCTTCTTGCAGGATTATGCAACAGCCTCTACAACTATGAGCACAGTCACTTGCTCTTGTATCATCAATTTTTGCATAACTGCACTTCTGAGGGGGAGAGAGCAAATCAGCCCTCTTTACAGAATGTGCAATTACTCCTGACAGATTTCCTTTTCATCGCCTCGCTGAAAGGTTACAAGTATTTCACACCAATCTGTCTGATCTGTGTGCAGGGGAGCGGCAACATGGCAGCCAGTGGTTTCTGCAGATCATGTACAATGACAACAATTTCACTGAAGTGAGAGCACATGGTGTATGAAGAGGCTGAGAGCAGCTCTGCCTACAAATAGGGAGGGGGGGGGGGGGGTAATGATAGACAGGAAGTCACATGATCCAGATGCATTAGGAAATTAGCAGCATGGGAGGAGGATTTCGGCAATAAATAAGTAGCTTGAAATGTACTTTTGCAATTTAAAATTTAAGACATTATGTAAAACTTGAAATGTTTGCAGCAATTCTGCGGAGCATTCTGGATTTACTCATAATGATGAGATCCAGCATGTAATGTAGCTGGTATTTACAGCAATGATTTCTTAATGACCCCTCTATGCAATCATTTATCTGGTTAATACTTACAGCGTCCTGGAAGCTAAACAGCACGATCTGCAGCTGACTGATGGCCGTGCTGTCAAAGTCCAGCTCCAGCTTGAGTTGAGACAACGTGTTGGCGATTATCTTCCTGTCCGCCATGCGAACAAAGTCGGCCAGACTGACCACGAGGGTGGAGATGTGCTGCGACTTCAGCTTCATCCCCTCAGAGCTCTGCAGGGGTGGGAACAGAGGCATAGGGATTTGAGTTTTTTTAAGATATTTGTTTCTTGTGCATCTGTCTGGTCGATTAAAGGTCCCCTATTACACTGTTTTTCATCAATATATTACAGGTCTCAGATATATACAAAACATGTCTCTGAAGTGTTTGGCTCCAAACACCAAACAGATCATTGCAGCATTACCCATAATCCCCTCTGTTTCAGCCCTGTTTCCAAAGTGCTGATTCTCTGTCTGTTAGATGAAAATAAGGAGCCCCTCCCCACGCCCCTCTGAGAGAGATTTGGTTACAAATAACTCAATAGGAATCTTTGTTCCTGAAACTTTCAAAGTCTCTTTCCACAGAGGGGACACATGTTGATGTAGAAGAGACATGAAGAAGAGGGGACACATGTTGATGTAGAAGAGACATGAAGAAGAGGGGACACATGGTGGTGTAGAAGAGACATGAAGAAGAGGGGACACATGTTGATGTAGAAGAGACATGAAGAAGAGGGGACACATGGTGGTGTAGAAGAGACATGAAGAAGAGGGGACACATGTTGATGTAGAAGAGACATGAAGAAGAGGGGACACATGTTGATGTAGAAGAGACATGAAGAAGAGGGGGGACATGTTGATGTAGAAGAGACATGAAGAAGAGGGGACACATGTTGATGTAGAAGAGACATGAAGAAGAGGGGACACATGTTGATGTAGAAGAGACATGAAGAAGAGGGGAAACAAGTTGATGTAGAAGAGACATGAAGAAGAGGGGACACATGTTGATGTAGAAGAGACATGAAGAAGAGAGGACACATGTTGATGTAGAAGAGACATGAAGAAGAGGGGACACATGTTGATGTAGAAGAGACATGAAGAAGAGGGGAAACAAGTTGATGTAGAAGAGACATGAGAAGAGGGACAACATGGTGGTGTAGAAGAGACATGAAGAAGAGGGGGACACATGTTGATGTAGAAGAGACATGAAGAAGAGGGGACACTGTTGATGTAGAAGAGACATGAAGAAGAGGGGGGACATGTTTGATGTAGAAGAGACATGAAGAAGAGGGGACACATGTGATGTAGAAGAGACATGAAGAAGAGGGGACACATGTTGATGTAGAAGAGACATGGAGAAGAGGTGGACACATGTTGATGTAGAAGAGACATGAGGAAGAGGGGACACATGTTGATGTAGAAGAGCATGGAGAAGTGGATTTTGCATAACAGGTGACCTTTAATGCCTTTCATAACAAACCTGTGCGATGGCCTCCATCAGGTTGGACACCACTTGTCCCGGTCCTCGGTCAGGATGTGATGCAGAGTGGCTCGTCTCTCCGCTGTCCTTACGGAGCATAAAGATAACCCGAGTCTTTCTCATCTGGAGACGGAGGCGCGCTGTGGTCCTCGAAGTTCTCCACTGGAATACTGAGTAGATACAAAAAAGTCTACTATATTTATAAACAGCTCTGAAAACAAATATCAAGAAACTCTGCAAAACGATCCGTTCAGTTGGTTTTGCTATTTATTTATCTATGTTTTATGAATGACCTAAACCTAAGAGCTTCCTGATGTCATCAATGGTTCGTGCACTTATTGTCAATAGTTTTATCTATAAACTACTGACAACATTTCTCCAAAATTCCCCAAAAATATATGAAAAATTGCGCTTGCTACACAAATGAATGCTTATTTTTAGACTTTCCTAAAAGAAATTGGGGGAATTACTCACTAATTAGAATTCTTGAGGACTGTTGAAGTCAAGTATATAAGAATTCAGAGACACGTGCCATTGATAATGAGGGAATTCAATTAAATATAGCTTTGTTTAGTGGGTTAAAAAGGTTGGGAATCGCTGCTTTACACCCTCGCAGAACACTAAAACACTGATTGCATTAGAATGAATCCAGCACTTCATACTGTGTGTGTACTCTACATCCTATGCTAACACCTTGCCTGTGGTGAAGCAAAACTGACCAACGATGACTCATAAACGACCTCAGTGATCCCATTCACTTTCACAAAAACACTCATCCTACCTGAGGAAGAGGGACCTGGGGCCCTTGACATCTCTCTCGCTGTAGCACTTCACGCTGGGCTTGAAGATGAAGGGGTTGGTGTTGAGGTCGTTGTCAGGGGAGACGGAGCCGTACTCGCTGCTGCTGCTCGTGTCCTCCACCACCACCGGCACCGGCAGCGAGATACTGCGCAGGTACTCTGAAGGACACCAAAGATACCTTCAGGGTGCTTGTTGCATCATTTACACACTAATAATGTTTTTTATTTACACTGCAGAGACGGACTGTTTTCTCCGTCCATTAGGAAGTCAGAGCCTTTCTTCCATGACAAAGAAAGCTTTCAAGAGAGGGGAAATTGTTCATGATGCTAATGGAACATTTGGCTTCCTTTCTAAAAGAAGACAAAGACAAATCAGATAATATCCTCATGCTTAGAGCTATCTGATGTATCTGGCAGCATATTACAGCCGTTGTGTATATAAATTATGAACCAGGGATTATAAAGTATTTGGAAAGTAAGTCATCTTGTGCAACGTCTATTTAGAGTTCTTGGAAAGGGTAAAGTCGTGCCAGTTATTTGCAGAAAAAAAGAAAATGTAGCCTTCTGTAGCAAAACAGGCAGATATGTCTGAGAGATGACACCCAGATTACTCTTCTAGTTGTAAATATGTTACTCACCAGAGCCCGGTGACAAAGCTGTGGAGAGAACACAAACACTATATGTCAGCATTTAACAGAGCAAAACATTTCCACGTAAAACAGCAGCATAACATTTCCAAGTATGAAGACAGGAACAAGATTGTAATCTGTCTCTTTTAAATCCTTTGAGCTGGTGCCAGGGCACATGATGGCATCACTGCTGCGTAGTGGAAACTCTTGAAACCCAGACAATTAGGATCAAGGGTGTGCTCATGTTGTATAATGAAGAGGTATGTATTACATAATGTACAGGTAAGACAGGAGACAGAATGCAGATCATTATTTTACATTTCTCAATCTTTAGATGCAATCCTCCCTGACATGTAAGTGGTCATTTGCAGTGCCTGTCACGAGATGTGTTATTATTATTTATAAGTTTAGTAAGTAGTTAGTAGTAAAAGTTCAGTGTTAAGTCTAACATTTGACATATCTGGTTCATCATTTTCGAATAATCGTATTAATTGACACTGACACTTAAAGGTGGGGTAGGTCATTTTGGAGAAACCAGCTCGAGCGCGCTAGAGTTTGAAAATACACAGCCGGAAAAAATCTGCCACTTCCTTACAGAGCCCCTCTTCCAACACACACGAACGCACACATGACCAATGAGGGCACGAGATAAGTTTGTGCACAGATGGAAGGCTGACAGGCAGGTAGGCCATCCAGGTACTTTAGCCGGCTCAGATGATTGGTCGTGCTTTTTACAGCGCCACGGCTTCCACAGATGTATTTATTGTCAAAGCACTTAAGATATTCATTGCTATCGGGATGTTAAGAGCATTCCATGGAATATATCTCAAGCCGGTTTCTCAAACTTACCTACCCCGCCTTTAAATAAAAGGCGGTGTCTTTATTCAAGTTAAGCTTTTAAAGGGGGAGACAGAGGGGATGACTAGTGGCACATGTCAGCTCTCCCAACTGAACCATACGAGGGCCCAATATTTGTTCACCTTTTATGGACACCAGGAAACCTGAAACTTAAACGTTATTAAAGCTAACAGAAAATCGGAGTAGAAAAACATCACGAGGACCTCCTCAGCTGCTGAACTGAGCCCACCTGGTAAGCTGCTCTTGTTCTTCTTCCTGCGGCTGGTGACGGTGAGGAACTCGTCGGTGAGCAGATCGAAGGCCGTGGCGCGTCGGTCCGGGTCGGGCTCGAAGCAGCGCAGGATGAAGGCTTTGGCCTCCAGGGACATAGACTCTGGGATCTCTGGGTGGATCTTAAACATGCCCACCTGCAGAACAAATGACTCACATTCAGCTCAGACAGACAAACAGACAGACAGAAAGCACACTGCTCTCTGAGACGTCCTGTTCTTGGGGTAAAGTATGTTATTTGACGAGACAACTCAAGCCTAAGTGTTTACCTAGTGAACTTTGAGACGGTGCTTCAGGGCAGAAGTGCTAAAAGTTCAAGTGCAAGACTCTCAAGACAATGAGAACCCTAGAAATTCCTGTTGCTGCTGTTGAGGAATGTTGATTTAAGATTAGCAGGGAGATGCCCCTCCCTTGAGACATTCCACAAGGATGAGTGAAGAGTATATAGGGACTGTTTTACTATTTAGGGAAAACTCTACCCTGCATGCAAAGTGCTGACACATTTTAAAGGGGCCCTATTATGCTTTTGGGGTTTTCTCTTCCCTGGAGTGTTATATAGGTTTCTGTGCATTTAAATGGTCTGCCAGGAACACCACCACTAGTGTGCCCTTGAGTAAGGCACTTAGTCCTTAGTTACTCCAGGGAGAATGTCCCTGTAATCGGTAATTGTAAGTCCCTGTGTTCCCTCCAGAGGGAGTTTCTCTCCCACACACTCCCCCCTTGCCTGAAATGCCTCACTTGGACTCCTTTGTTTACTTCAGTAACACAGTGACGTCCCTATGTAACACTCACGTTTCTATTGGCTAGCGCTCCAACACATTGTACGTGATAGGCTAAGGGACGGGACATCTCTCAGCGGTGACCAATCACAACAGAGCCGGCCAGCTAACCAATCAGAGCAGACTGGGCTCTGGTTTCAGACAGAGGGTGAAAAGAGGTGCTGCAGCACAGGCAGTATGAGACAAATAAAGAGCTTTTTGAACATTAAAGCATGGAGACATGTCCCAGTAGAGACACTACATACACATATGACCCTGAAAATGAGCATAATAAGAGATTAATATGATTTTAATTGCAGTTTTGTTCTGAGATTTTGTCTCGAAAATGTGAGGGGATTCTCTTCTGCTTCCATGTTGTGTTTACTGGAAGGTATATTCAGCATAATAACACACGCCTGCTTGTTTAACTTCACAGCCCTTTAATTAAATTACATCTTATGGAAAAGTCCATGCTCCACAGCTTTGACATGAGCACTATAATGCTTTCCAGACAACCTTTAAACATATGTAGCCTTTTATGGGCTACACATTTCTGAGAACTACATTTCATTAGTGTGTGAAGTGTTTCACATTTCCATCCAAAGCAAATACACAGTGTAAGCTGACACGTGCACATAGAAACTGGGGAAATGAAGCTGACACGTGCACATAGAAACTGGGGAAATGAAGCTGACACGTGCACATAGAAACTGGGGAAATGAAGCTGACACGTGCACATAGAAACTGGGGGAATGAAGGAGAGTGTGATGGTTACTCTCAATTAGCTACACACGTTTGTTTGTGTTCAAACAAATGTTCATGCATGGGCAATATTTGGAGTTTCGACTGAGCTGGATCACATTACAGCACGCAGGTGGAAACACAATGCAGGTGCATAACGGCTGGGCCACTGGTTTTGTTTTGTTAAAAAGGGGAACAGATAAGTGCAGAAGCCTCTTTCAGAAGCATACAGTGAGAGTTAGGTTAGATTGAACTGAACACAATAGATTTTACAGGTCCAGGCTCTGAAAGTAGTTTGCATGTACAGCAGGTTTTACAATTTAAATAAGTCACTTGAACTGTCAGTTTTAAAGAATTGTCTTACATTGCTCTTATTAAATCATGTCTGGTCATATCGTGGAGGCAAGTAAGGTCTTGCCTTTTAAGATAAGTATCACTTTCAACTCATTAATGCTACATACAGCCCTTTGCATGTTATTCATATATTTAAAGTGGACCTATCATGCTATATTTGAAACATATATTGTAGGGCCATACCTAAATAAAACATGTCTGTGAAGTTTTTTTTTCAAAATACCAAACAGATCATGCATTTTAGCCATGCCTCATTTCACTCTATTTGCTCTTGTCCAGCCCTGTTTTTGCAAGGGCTGATTCTGCTTTTGTGGCAGACCACAGCGCCACTTACAGGCCTGGCATATGTACTACAGCGTCTCCAGCGCTTTTCGAGCGGTCTGTCATTCCCCTGATAGGTGGAGAGTTGCCCATACAGGCGGAGCTCCCCTTTTCTGACGTCAGAGATATTTCAAATCTGGATCAGTCTGTATCAGATCCGTTGCAGCCCCGTTTTTAGAGATTTGGGTATGGAGGAAAAGAGAGAGGGTTGTGTGTTCTGACACTTGGTGAGTTCCCTGACCCACCGGGGACACATATTCATGTATAAAAGACGTACAAAAGTGCATTTTGCATGATAGGTCCCCTTTAAGTTTTGACCTTAACAAGCATCTCTGACAGTCAGTATAGCAAGTGCATTAAATCATTGAAAACAACAGGAAGCTTTTCGGTTCAGGTTTAAGCTATTTGAACGTGATAAAAGTACTCAAAATACCAGTAAGCAATCACCAGGAAATGGCTGCAGGAGGAACCCCCTGCAGACAATGACTGGTTGGAAGTTGTTGGAGAAATACTCCATATGGAAAGACTCACTCATGTGCTCAGAATGAAACTACCAGAATTTGAAAAGAAACTGTTCAAGTGGACTGCCTACAAAACCCTTCACTAAGTCACAGTGAACCCTGACCTTAGTTACATTATGTATAGATAATTCTTTGATCTCTGACACTACTTTTGTTTGTATTGTTGTTCCTGAAAATAATAAAACCTAAGTTAAAAAAATACATACCAGTAAGCACTAAAAAGCAAGTAAACACAATGTTAGAAAGCGGTCAAAAAAGCAGATACTTATGATTTATATCAGAGGAGGAATTATCCGCTCTCAATCATGAAAATGAACCAGATCCTCAGTCAGAGCTGCAGCTGTTCATTAGTACTTTATGCAAGATTTCCCGACAGAAGCAGATGTTCACCTGCCTTCTTCAACCCCTTTTCTAAAATTAAACACATTACCCGGTGGGATGATGGGATGTGTCACTGGTCTGTCTCTCACCTTGAACATAGCGGCCTGCGGCTCTCCCAGTTCGTAGAAAGGAGGTTTCCCAGTGGCCATCTCTATGATGGTGCAGCCCAGAGACCAGATGTCCGCTGGCTTTCCGTACCCTCGAGGACCCTTATCTATGATTTCAGGAGCCATGTACTGCAGAGTGCCTGGACAAACACACACACACACACACACACACACACACACACACACACACACACACACACACACACACACACACACACACACACACACACACACACACACACACACACACACACACACACACACACACACACACACACACACACACACACACACACACACACACACACACACACACACACACACACACACACACACACACACACACACACACACACACACACACACACACACACATAGATAACAGGTATACAAATGTTAGATATCACCTTCAGATTGGATTTCAAAAAACACTTTCAGGGTGGTCAATTATTTACTGCAGAAAGTTGATGCAGTAGAACTCCGCTGTCAAGTTATCACATCCAGTATATTTCTTTTTGTATTCATTGTCACCCACTTGAAGGTTCCTCTTGCTTTAGAGTTGTCCTTAAAATCATAGTTTGACATTCTCGGAAAAAACCCACGTCTTTGCTTTCTTGCTGAGGCTCTGAAACGAATAACCTCCATCTCTACTGGTTTCCTGGCAAACTGCTGCAGGCCAAGAAATAGTCCGGATCAAAAACTCACTGTAAAAAGGTGAGATGTTGATTTTATACCTTCATTTTTGAACGGGTTTTAAAAAAGATTTAGAGTTTTTGTCGGGTGCGATTTCTTGATGCTAGCAGTTTCCAGTCTCTCTCTTGATGCTAGCAGTTTCCAGTCTCTCTCTTGATGCTAGCAGTTTCCAGTTTCCAGTCTCTCTCTTGATGCTAGCAGTTTCTAGTCTCTCTCTTGATGCTAGCAGTTTCCAGTCTCTCTCTTGATGCTAGCAGTTTCTAGTCTCTCTCTTGATGCTAGCAGTTTCCAGTCTCTCTCTTGATGCTAGCAGTTTCTAGTCTCTCTCTTGATGCTAGCAGTTTCCAGTCTCTCTCTTGATGCTAGCAGTTTCCAGTCTCTCTCTTGATGCTAGCAGTTTCCAGTTTCCAGTCTCTCTCTTGATGCTAGCAGTTTCTAGTCTCTCTCTTGATGCTAGCAGTTTCCAGTCTCTCTCTTGATGCTAGCAGTTTCCAGTCTCTCTCTTGATGCTAGCAGTTTCCAGTCTCTCTCTTGATGCTAGCAGTTTCCAGTCTCTCTCTTGATGCTAGCAGTTTCTAGTCTCTCTCTTGATGCTAGCAGTTTCTAGTCTCTCTCTTGATGCTAGCAGTTTCCAGTCGCTCTCTTGATGCTAGCAGTTTCCAGTCGCTCTCTTGATGCTAGCAGTTTCCAGTCTCTCTCTTGATGCTAGCAGTTTCCAGTTTCCAGTCTCTCTCTTGATGCTAGCAGTTTCCAGTCGCTCTCTTGATGCTAGCAGTTTCCAGTCTCTCTCTTGATGCTAGCAGTTTCTAGTCTCTCTCTTGATGCTAGCAGTTTCCAGTTTCTAGTCTCTCTCTTGATGCTAGCAGTTTCCAGTCTCTCTCTTGATGCTAGCAGTTTCCAGTCTCTCTCTTGATGCTAGCAGTTTCCAGTTTCCAGTCTCTCTCTTGATGCTAGCAGTTTCTAGTCTCTCTCTTGATGCTAGCAGTTTCCAGTTTCTAGTCTCTCTCTTGATGCTAGCAGTTTCCAGTCTCTCTCTTGATGCTAGCAGTTTCCAGTCTCTCTCTTGATGCTAGCAGTTTCCAGTCTCTCTCTTGATGCTAGCAGTTTCCAGTCTCCCTCTTGATGCGAGCAGTTTTCAGTCTCTCTCTTGATGCTAGCAGTTTCCAGTCTCTCTCTTGATGCTAGCAGTTTCTAGTCTCTCTCTTGATGCTCGCAGTTTCCAGTCTCTCTCTTGATGCTAGCAGTTTCCAGTCTCTCTCTTGATGCTAGCAGTTTCTAGTCTCTCTCTATGCTAAACTAATAGGCTCCTGTCTGAAGCCTAATATTAGTTGTGGGGGAAACTTCTGAAGCAATTGGAAACAGGACTCAGAGAGACGGTGGAGAGCTGGAGCTTTGATGGCAAACACTGACGGTTTATTTGGAGTTACGGCCGGAGAATTGACAAGACAGGTGGTGTGTCACGAGTTGACACAGCGGTTGCCAAAACCAATTCTGAAGAACTCTTTCTGTAGCTCGAAGTTTTAACTAGTTTGGAGTGTAATTATCAACATTCTTCATCAGCGAGACTAAAGCAATATGGACCCTGATTCCAACTAGAGCTCTGGTCCATAGAAAATAATGTGCGCCTATGTCCCTGAACAGTAAACTACCTCATGGCGGCTTGTGCTCCGTCATAGACTGGCAACAACAATGCGCCCAAGCTGCTCCTCCTTATTAAAAGAGATAGCAGCAATACCCAAGGCCGTAGACCTATGCCATGGGAAAGGAGACAGTGAGAGTAGAAAGTGATGAACTGTGTCGAAGGTTGAATACCTAAGCAAATTGTCCCCTAAGATTAGTCATATGATAAACGGTCAGAAATTATAATGGTATCAACTTTCTCATATAACTCGTAGCACAAAAGCCAATATCTGAATTCCCAAAATGAACAAATATTTATTTGAAAGCTGCAATCAGCCAGATAAGCGGTTTCCCCTGTTTCCAGTGCTAACATTTCCAACGGGCTGCAGCTGTGTATTCAGCAGACACACATGAGCCAGGTAACAGTCTATCTAAATCTCAACAAGAAAGTCAAAAAGTTTTGCTAAAAATGTTTGGTTGTTTTAAAAAGGAATGTTCTGTAATTATTCTTATGATTTAAATAATCTAATTCTGACTTGCTGCTGCCGATGGCCCCCTAAAAACTCATCTTTTGAACTATTAACCAAGCTACATATCTAATAAATAAGTAAATTATGTCTGTGAATCTATCAGTAATGTGCAGGAAATGACACTGTCACTTATCTTCATTACACACATTCGTCAAGAGTCAATGAAAGAAGCAGAAGTGCGTCAAAACCTCTATAAATACACCTTGCTCTTCTCTATGAAAACAACCAGATAAAGGGATTAAATATGCATAGCATTCAGGAACAACTCTTGAATACATCAAGGCCACAGAGTGTGTCACACACAAAAGTGGTAAGAGTGACATCAATAGCATAACAGAGACTGATGTAATAGCCAAAAATAGCTTGCATTTTTTTGTCTAATTGTAAGTTCCCTCTGTCCTGAGGTGATGACAACAGTCTTGGAAATGACCATCAGGTTACAACAGCTTTAATCAGAGCTTAAGCCTCTCTGTGTCGCCAATTAATCACAGCTCAGTCCATAGTAGCTTTCACTGCTCCCCATTGAAAGCAGGCGTTGTTCTAATAATAGCCTGCTGGGCGGTGTTTGCTGCTTTAAAAAGCGTGTCTGAGCTAAAAACAGGCAGGGACACATTTATAGCCGGCCCTGGGTTATAAAAAGGAGTAGCCCAGTTTCCTGAAAGAGCTCCACCATTCAGGGTGAGTCCCCGTCTGAGCCAATCAGCTGACGGTCTGATGCAGGAGGTGTGAAAGCAACAGCCAGGTATTCTCAGTGATATCTCTTACTGCTCTGAGAGCTGAGACTGGATTACTGCTCTGAAAGAAGTATTGTCTGTACGGGGTTACCTCAGGGCTCAGCTCTTATTGTGGCCACTACAGAGCTACGTCTGGTCCCTTTTCATTTTCATCCAAAGGGGGAGTTTCTAAAGAGAAATTTTTGAGGGTTTGTGTGAACCAACATCCTTCGAAACGCATTATTTCTTTGGGGAGGTGTGTGGCGTAGTGGATTAGTGCGTAGGTGGTCGGATCAGGGGGGGGCACAGGTTCAAACCCCACTGCAGTCAGCAAGTCGTTGTGTCCCTGAGACACTTCACCCCAAATTGCTCCTGTGGGGATTTCCCACAGTATTGAGTGTGTAAGTCGCTTTGGATAAAAGCGTCTAACAAGTAATGTAATGTAATGTCACTTCTAATGGTCAGCAGGGGGGGATTCGTCTGGTTGTATAGAAGTCTATGAGATGATAAACATACTTCACACTTGATTTATTATCTAAGTCTACATCTTCCTAATAATGTTATGGTCTCAATAGTTTAAAGACTTTTTTCAACACAGCATGATGATCATTTAGTCAATTATGCTCCCATTTAAGTCAAATTGAAGGAAAAGCAGCGTATTGTTTATGGTGTGGCTTCCTTGTGATTAAAAGGTCCTTCCATGGTGTTTAGTGGTTTTGTCTTAAAGCGTAACCTGTGTGTTTTATTTTCAATAAAGTTAATTGTGACATTTTGAACGCCTAAAATGCCTCTTACCTCGTGTCACTTCCAAAAAGATCAAGATGGCCAAACTATGTGCACAATTCAGTTTATTTCTTTGAATTTATAAGTGTTATTACTGGCTGCTACTTCAATACTTTTAAAATGTTTACTCAGGTTTATATAATGCTGTGCTAGTCCACTCTTAATAATTTGTGGCTTTAATTTTCTTTGTGTTAATGTTAATTTCCCTGCTGATGAACGAATAAAGGATTTCTGATTCTGCTGAAAAAGACATGTCCAAAAGCCAATAATCTAGTCAGGTGTCTCCGTTCACACTTTTCTTACAGTCTGAGGTGTAAACAGAGTCGGAGCGTACCTGTGAAAGTCTCCGTGCAGGGGTTGATCCCTGCCAACCTCTTGGATGTGCCGAAATCTGAAATCTTCAGGACGCCGCTGTAAGTGTTGATGAGCACATTATCGCCCTGCGGATAGAAAAGACTGCCATGAGAACAGATTCAGCAGAAATACCAAGACTGTATTCGGTGCGAACAAATCCCTGAAAGTGACAACAGCAGGTTAGATCACAATGCGGGGGAGGAGGGCGACATCGCAGCCAAAACAAGGTGATTAACATTTAAGGGCCGCTAACGATGCTTATATGATGGTGTTGTTGAATCAGGAGGACACATGGGGAAGAGTCTGCTGACCTTAATGAGATCTGTGATGGAAGTGTTATCAGTGTCGGTTTGACATAACTGAGATAAAACAGGGCGAGGGGGTTTACATAAAGGGAAGCACGGATTATTGTTGAAGCTAAAGGGCTATAAAGAAATCACTAAATGCTGTGAGCAGCTTGGACGCTCCTGGAATGTGTTCACAACAAATCAAATTTAATCTGTGTACAAAGTAAGATGGAGCTAAACGTATTTATTTTTATGTCTATATGTTTTGCTGCAAACATTTTCAATAAAAGCAGATGTTTCTCGTGAAAAAACATACTAAAAATATGACATTAATTTATCTTAAAAACCTCCAGTCTCATACTCACAGTGCAGTCTGTTCATCTTGTGCACATGTGTCAAACTCAAGGCCCGGGGGCCAAATCAGGCCCTTGGTGGATTTAATTTCGGCCCGCAGGATAATTTCTAATTACTATTAGATCTGGCCCGCCGGTATATTGCACACCTTCACTCCATCCTGAGGGTCTCCTCAGCTCAGAGCCTGAGCCCAAACATTGATGACCTTGCACCCAAGATGAGATGCCAAGTATCTGAGCTAGCATCACAGAGCAGCACACTGAGTTTATATGGATGTTTCCTTCTGCACTTTCTCTCACGACAACAGGGCATGTTTTTTGAGGGGAATAGTTTTGTTGAAGCTGTTGTTGGCCTGTGGGAAAATGTAATCATAAGAAATGACTCTGGGAAAAGCTGCAGATAGAGCCATAAGAAATGAATGCAGCTGATTATTTAATGTGTAATGTTGTTTTTATAGGCAACCATTTAAGCTGTGTTAGTTCCAGGTTTAATATGTGCAATAATTTAATTTCAATAAGTTCTGCAATAAACATTGAACCAGTCCGGCCCTCGACTAGTACACATTTTTTAATTTTGGCCCACTGTGTATTTGAGTTTGACACCCCTGATCTTGTGTTTGTTAAATTATCATGTTGTTTTTTTTCTACAAAAACCTGTCAATCAACCTCCTTTTGTAGGTGTCGCACTATATTTTCCTTTAGTGTGTAAAGTTTGGTTAGCTCTGTAAATGATGCCTTCCTGTTAATTAACCTGTAAAAGTTGATTGAAACATTATCTGTACAGTATCTTCAGTTTGTTCACCTTGATGTCTCTGTGTGCTATCTGGTTGTCGTGCAGGTATTTGACTCCCTCCAGGATCTGCCGTGTGTAGAAGCCGATGGTGGGCTCGTTGTTTTTCAGAGGACCCCACTTAGACCTCAGCAGAGCAGACAGACTCCCTGGACGCCACAAAACAAAAAAACAACAATCAATAAACTCACAGATCTGATAACTCTGCATTTCAGACACTGAGACACTGAAGTGTTTTTTCCCTACGTTGACACCTCAGATAAATCCTGAACAAACTCTATTTTCTAAGTACTTATTTCAGAAATAGCTTAATTGCCAAACAGAGGAGGTTCAGATTGTTAAAGAAGGATTTCCACATTGAGGAAATATGCCACCACAAGTCCTGCGTTTAAAAGATTACTATCAAATGTCCTCATTCACTAAAAAGTCAACTTTTCACAAGCTCACAAAAATAGTCCAGATGTGACGATGCAAGCAGCGAATTGACGAGGAAAATATCAGATTCAGAATATCAAATTGAAAGTTAAAAAGTGGATGATGTCGTATAATATCCAACTATACAAGTTGTAATAATATTTAGTGCAAATGTATTATTTTCACACATTAAAAACCCTGATAAAAGCCTCACCTCCGGGCACCTGCTCCATGAAGATCTTGATGAAGCCGTTCTCGCTGATGGAGCCGAGGTACTGGACGATGTTCTTGTGCTTTAAGTGTTTGTGCAGAGCGATCTCCTCGTGGAGCGGCTGAGAGTACCTGTATTTTAATTTAAAAAACACTTTGTTAAAGTACTGAATGTAGACGTGGTTTGAAAAGAAACCTGGAGAACTTAATTTACACTTCGAAATATGGATTCTTCTCTATTTTTGTCTTTTCATCGTGTCTCCAGTCACAGATTTTTGCAGTTCTTTATCTCCCTTTTGTGGGATTGTAAAGATATTATGTTGAGTTTGTCAGAATGATTAATGTCTTTCATGTTCAAAGATCCCAATTTTAGGTAAGTATTGAAAAAGTAATGACATTCTACAGGTGCAGTTTTTCTGATTACAATTTTTTACAATGACTCCAGTTGTTGACGTCATTAAAGCTGCCAAATGAAAGGTAGAAACTAGAAATAAAATGTGTTCCAAAAAACTGAAGAACAATTAGGTAGGTAAGGTAAGGTAGGTAAGTTTGAGAAACCGGCTCGAGATACACTTTTTGTTATATTCCATGGAATGCTCTCAACATCCCGATAGCAATGAATATCTGAAGTGCTTTGACAAAAAATCCATAAAAGAATGTCATCTGTGGAAGCCGTAGCGCTGTAAAAAGCACGACCAATCATTTTAGCCGGCCCGGCTAAAAGTAACTGGATGGCCTACCTGCCTCTCAGCCTTCCATCTGTGCACAAACTTATCTTGTGCCCTCATTGGTCATGTGCACGTTCGTGTGTGTTGGAGGAGGGGCTCTGTAAGGAAGTAGCAGATTTCTTCTAGCGCACTCGAGCTGGTTTCTCCAAAATTACCTACCCCACATTTAAAGCAATGCTAAACATAAGCATTCAATTAAAATGGCTAAAACTTTCAAACCCAACAGAGAACTAAAACAAAAGTTGAATGAATTATTTTGATTATTAAATACTATTTTCTTTATAGTTTATTAAAAAAAAGAAAATAAATGCAGATATCTTGTTCTTTTTTAGAAACCAACATATATTCAATTAACTATAAAAAAAACGATAAGAAACCCAGATTTGTTGTAATTGTTTCTAATACAAAAAAAAAAAACTCAATATTGATCTAGATACATTTGTTCAGATTACACGTTTTTTGGGTGCCAAACTAAATGAAAGAAAAACCTTTATTTTTTAGACCTATACAAGAGTTATAAAGAACGCTTATGGAGATGTCTCTGTTTCTTTAAAGTGAATCAAAGTAAACAGGAAGGATATAACTGACAGGCTATAGCTAAAGGACTAACACACAGAAACAGAGAGGCTGTGTCCTGATATCTAGAACAAAATATATCTCTGCACACTGGGAAGTCCTTTTCTTACTTCCAGCTCTCAGCATGAATCACACCCCCTCTCTTTCTCCATCTTGAGATTTCAATCCTCTGCTGAATTATTTACCTGGATCCTCCACCCTCTCTGAGGACTCTCTGAAGTGACGAGAGGTACGACGTGTGGCGGAGGAATCATCTAGTCTTACTGTTTCGAGATGACTGGATATAAAACTGTGAGGCGTTTTAAGCGGAGACAGTGGTGGGAATTTGAGGCGGAGGGTGGGGGAGTTCACCTTCAAACAGTCACTCAAATGGATACCAAACACTGAGAGCCAGAAACCATCAGGGACACAGCTGATCTCACACTCCCAGTGGAAACAAAGCGGCACTGAGATGTTCAACAAGAGGAGGCATTCAAACCTGTTTACATTCAGCCTGTAATTTAATCTGGATAATAAATACAAACTGTGCTAGTACTGTATGTCCCCGAGACTGGCTTCAAATCAAACAAGGTTATCCTCTCCTGAACCCGCAATTCATCGTAAACTGCCAATTAAATCCAGAAATATCTTGTGTGCTAAGATGGCATGTTGGATTGACACGGCAACAATGGTTAATTGGTCGACAACAAAATGTAGATTCCCCGCCTGGGAAGCACAAATATTCACAAATAACCAACAAGGCGCCCAGTGGAGATTATTGACTAATAGCACTATGAAGAAATGTTTAACTTAGTGGTTTCTGTGCATGAGGAGGCACCTGCACTCATTCGAGCAAGTTGGTGACGTTATTTATCCAACGACTGGTTCTACGCTATTTTTCAGAAGCTTCAATGCAAACGCAGCGAAGAAGAAGTCTGCAATCCAACATGGATGTAAACAATCCAGGGTTTGAAATATTTATCTTATGGGGAAGTAATGGCGCTTTTCCACTGCAGGGCCTCGCTCGGCTTAAGATGGACTTTTATTAATCCCTCGTGGGGAAATTGTTTCTCTGCATTTGACCCATCCTAGTGTTAGGAGCAGTGTGCTGCCATTTTGAACGGCGCCCGGGGAGCAGTGTGGGGAACGGTGCCTTGCTCAGGGACACCTCGGTAGCACTTGGTCCTTGCCGGGACTTGAACTGGTGACCTTCCAGTTGCCAAGCCGAGTCCCTATCGACTTCGCCACCACCGCCCCAACAATCCAGGGTTTGAAATATTTATCTTATGGGGAAGTAATGGCGCTTTTCCACTGCAGGGCCTCGCTCGGCTTAGTACGGTAAGTGCTGCGTTTCCATTACAGTTTAGGAACTGGGGTAGTAACTATAGTAACGCAGTGTAGGCGGAGCCGTGACGTCATCTTCAATGCGAAACACAAAACCAACATCAGCCGTTAGCTGTTAGCACTCAGAGCTCACAGCTCCTCATATCTGTTCAGAAACTAGACAAAAGTTAAACAAGTACAAACCACAGACTGCCTGTGTCATGGCGAACACAGTCGCTGGTTTATTTATGTTGTTGTGAGTGTGGACGGTCGGAGCATATACTGTGTTAGCTTAGCCAATCTCCATTCAGAAAACACACATTTTAAAAGGTTTTTCGCCTGCCGTCTGTCTGCAGACTCCTCAAAGCATTAATTCATGGTTCTTACTAACCGGTATCAGTATGTTGTTACTTCGGCATCATTTTGAAACGTGTATTACAATTAAATCACGGTCAAATATGTTCATTTTGTTGTAGTTGCCAGCGATTCTCTCACTGGTTTAGCATACTCAGCGCGGTTGTTGGCCCGGAAAGAACCTCGATTTTGGAGAGCCATAAGAGGTTTTTGTAAGCAAACACACGATACTTTCTGGTTTGAAACGCTGATGGGTTGTTGATGGGTTGTTCACACTAAACTTCACTATGAACTTTTAAGTGAAATTGGCCATTAGGTTTTAAAACAACTTTTTCATGGACTCAATTGATGGTTATGGAAATATTTTTGAACAATTTGTGGTGTTCGATGAAGGGTTACAGGGTGGGATACACAATAGTTACAGTCAGGCAATTTACACTGATTTGTGACATATTTATTACATCTGCATTTAATATTTATTGCAGTATATAATATATATGCCTAAATCCTGCAGCTTATCCATATTTGCTTCTCACCTTGCACCTTATTTGTAAAAATGTTTTTCACATTTATACTAAACTGTCTGTACCTTGCCTCACCTTTGCAACAACTCTGATAGTGTAATGAATATGTGAACATTGTGTAACCTAATGCACTTTATCTATTGTTTGCAATATCTGATTGAATCCAAACTACATTTCATTATTGCAATGACTATAAAGGTGAATCTAATCTAATCTAATTAAACATAATGTATGACATTTCCCTGTAAAATCAAGGTTTAAAAAAAATATTCTAACTTTATTTATAGAACAGAATACAGACTGGAAACAGGGAGAGAGAGAAATTAGTACATGCAGGCTTAGTATTTGGGAAGCCATCTAAACCGGGTGAGTCATACTAAGAGACGGACTGATTGCCAGACAAATTGAAGTGCTTGTGACTCTACATGAGAGTGATTTCATTATGCCACAGGAATGCTTATTCTGTGCTAACAACAGTTCAGAAAGATATTCTCACCTGCTGTCTCTCTCGGGTATTTCCTTGATGGCGAGTCGGACCTGGTTGCTGAGATCTCGTCCCGCGTACACAACTCCAAACGTGCCTTTACCCAGAACCACCCTCTCTCCGTGCTCATCGTACTCATAGTCGTACTGTGGACACAAGAGGAAGAACCAAGCAGTTTAATAGTTAAATCAATAAAGAGATGGTGATGTAAGGCAAGGCAAGGCAAGTTTATTTATAGAGCACTTTTCAACACAAGGCAATTCAAAGTGCTTTACAACAAATGAAAGACATTAAGAAAATGGCATTTAAAAAAAGTCATTAAAAAGAAAAGCTAATAAAATAAACATTAAAAGAAGAAATACATGGATAAAAGTTACAGTGCAGTCTAAAATATGAATAGTTCAATTAAAAGCAGCGACAAAAAGAAAAGTCTTCAGCCTGGATTTAAAAGTAGTCAGAGTTGCAGCGGACCTGCAGGTTTCTGGGAGTTTGTTCCAGATGGAGCATAATAACTGAACGCTGCTTTACCATGTTTAGTTCTGACTCTGGGGACAGAAAGCTGACCAGTCCCTGTGTGTGTGAGGAAGTCCGCGGATTGGTCCAAACGTAACGGCTCCACGGACGTTACGTCACTATACCCGAAATACGTCACTATACCCAAGAAGAAAACAATGGAAAAAGAGAAATGTCCAACGAGGCGTTCTGGGGCAGCACAGACAGGTCTTCTCTGTGTTAGAGTTTTACTCGCTACAGGGTGTACTTTGAGGGTTTGTGACTCTGCAGACCGTTTACATGCAGAAAAAGCTACATAACACACAAGGGGACGGGTGATAACCGGAAAAGCATGACATGGGACCTTTACAGTTATTTATTAAAGAAACGACCTGTTGTGTGAAAGACTACTGTAATCCCCTCTCATAAATTTCTTTGATTGTTACGCCTTGAAATCGGTTTTAAAAGTATATTTAACCTTGCAATCCAAACATAGTACTTTCTTCTATGTTGTTGTCTGTGTGTATTTGTAATTCTTTGCAAGATTATTGTTTTCTTGATACTTTTTACTTTTCTTTTGGGTTGGACAATCCTGATCAAATAGCCTACTGTTAGATTACTGCTGAAACATCAGTAAAAAATATAATATCTTTCTGAATTATTTACAGGAAACAGGCGAAGACCCGGGTTTGAGGACAGGTTGTGTATTAATGGGAAACCTGTTTTATATTTGATCTGTGAAATGGGCGTAGGAAGAATCCTCAATGTGGGTGGGTCAATTTGACAGGGGGTGTGGGCGGGTGGTGGAACTCACCTCCTCTAGGGGGGTCCGGGGGCATTTTTTAAATGTTGAAGTTAAAAGCATCAATCTGCTGCACTTTGAGAGCAACATTAGGAACTACAGTATGGAGACATCTCTCAACAACACCCATGTGAAACAGAAATGTAAACAGATTACATTTTTCTTTATGCATATTTTACAACTCACTCCCCATTTAAACTGTATTTCTCTGTTACTGTCCTATAGTATGAGTTGGAATGAGTTCATACCTGTTATTCTCTTGTTTTTATATAACTAATGATCATATAAAAGTGTGCCTTGGAAATACTTATTTACATACATGATTACCAAACCGTTTGAGACCCACTACTTAAACTAAAGTGAACTATCTAAACCCTCAGAGAGTCCTTTACCTCACTGAGCTGTGGTTATCAGCCTCTCAGTCTGACATGAGAGGACTCTCCCTCCACCTCTCAGAGAGTCCTTTACCTCACTGATCTGTGGTTATCAGCCTCTCAGTCTGACATGAGAGGACTCTCCCTCCACCTCTCCGAGAGTCCTTTACCTCACTGAGCTGTGGTTATCAGCCTCTCAGTCTGACAGGAGAGGACTCTCCCTCCACCTCTCAGAGAGTCCTTTACCTCACTGAGCTGTGGTTATCAGCCTCTCAGTCTGGCAGGAGAGGACTCTCCCTCCACCTCTCAGAGAGTCCTTTACCTCACTGAGCTGTGGTTATCAGCCTCTCAGTCTGACAGGAGAGGACTCTCCCTCCACCTCTCAGAGTCCTTTACCTCACTGAGCTGTGGTTATCAGCCTCTCAGTCTGACATGAGAGGACTCTCCCTCCACCTCTTTAATAACAGCGCCTTATATCCGGGTGCTAGTGGAGCACGCTTGTGAACTGTCAGCGCCGGAGCCTCGCAGCGTGGAAACTGTGGTGCGCATTATTTTACAACTAAAGACACAGCTACACAGAACACGCAGCATGTGTACGGCTCTGAGAATCTGCCTTGGTACAAAGTGAAAACATGGGACGGAGTTTCATTGATTTGATTCTCCCAATAAGCAAGTGGAATGGATTTGATAGTGAAGCACTGACACAGCGCTCTACAGAGAGTGGCGAGCGGATAGACCGATGCACGGACTTTCCGCATAGTGGGGGGTCTAAACTAATCATTTTAAAAGGTGGGGGGACTTGTCCCACCCTCATATAATGGCTGTGACGCCCATGTGTGAAACGCTGCCAAGTCTAACAAAGAAACAAATCCAATGAGTTATCCTTTTTCATACATGGAATTAAATGAAAATAATTCAAACAATATTGGAAGTCCTGTCATTTTAGTATGATTTGATAGATTACAACACATTTTCTTTGGTATTAGTGTCTAAGTAACTCTAATGTTGTTGTATGTGTGTATTTGTAATAAATACTTGTACAATTCTTTGCAAGGTTATCGTTTTCTTGTTACAGCTTACTTGCAGTGTGTTGGACAAACCTGATCAAATGCTGTAAATGTAATGCTGTAACATCAGCAACAAATTAAGAAATGTTATTTCCTTTCCAAATTATTAACAGGAAACAGGCCAAGACCCAATAACCTATAAACCGAAACCTGTTTGATGTCTGAAATGTGAAACGCTGCCAAGTCTAAAACAGGTGCGGCAGCTTTTTGGAGTCATTATCCTTTCTCTTCCCGAGGCTCAGCTGGAACGCAGGTGAATGTATCAGCAGGTGCCTGTCAAAGCATATAAAGTACACAAACAACATCCAGGCCTCATCGCAGCAGGTTTCTGTTAATGTGCTCTGGCTCTGCAGCTGCAAGCCATTTGTGAACATGCAAATTGTGATGTGCATGTGGAAGCAAAGGGGAGTTCATACATGCTTAAAACAGTGTTAGAGACACTATGTTTGACAAAAACCAATGTATGATTGATTACTTATTTGACTGTAGTAGTATTTTTGCTTATTTGATGGATCGCTGGCATACAAAAAGGAACTCGCCCAAATCTAAATAACGGTTAAAAGATGGTTTTGAGGTCAATGTTTTTTTCAATTCCTTTGATGGAAACACCGCAATCACATCATATTTCCTGTGACGTTTAAAAAGCAGGCAAAGCGCAGAAACAAAACAGGATGTATCAAAAGAATGCACACAAACAACCGGGGAAAACGTTTCGTGGCACCTGTTCAGTGAAAAGAAGTTGCATTGCTGTAGAGTTAAGGACACTTCTGCTGAATCTACGCCAGAGAGAAAGTCTGAGGATCTCTCCGGTTCATAAAAATGTCATATTTTCTCTTAATTAAAGGCTTTAAAGGGACATGTAAGGAGTGGAAGTGTTAAAACAAGCCACTGTCTGACTAAAAGCTATGGTAAGGAATTCTGCCCTAAATCTACGAAAAGAAGAAGACATTTTAAAATAATCACATTTTAAAAGGTAATATATATAGGAGAGTCTTCAGTCTTTTTACCTCCAAGGCGTCCGTGTCACAGTCTCCCTCCTCCGGACCCTTCCAGGCCTCCTCTGTTATGCTGTTCACCAGATCGCAGAATCTGTGAAGGGAAAAGCCTCATCAGTCAAAAGAAATACATTACACAAATGAAAAACAATTCCTACCTGGCATTGAAGGAACATCTAAAACTGAGAAGCCTTCAATTAAAAAGTGAACTTTTATCCGCCTTATTTTGATTTTGGTCGTGCTAAAATGCTTCAAGCTTTCCTGCAGGAAGTCATTTGTAATTTAGTTTCGCAAAGTATTGTATAAATACCTTTTTATTATACTTTGTATGCATCTAAATAATTTGCAACCTTACTTTCTGCAGCAAAATGTATTTCTGCAGACCCTTGTAGACCACAACAATACAGACTACAGTAGATTGTGCAACATATCCTTTTTTGAAATGTATTATTGCTATTTCTGGCTGTAATTAATACAATAACAATGGTGTTGTTAAAATGACAGTAAGTCTGTTATTACTGGCTGCTACTTCATCACTTTCATTACCACTACTTATCTTCTCTATCTATCTTGTGTACATGTCTTTATCTGTCCCCTTTACCCCACAGTGGAACAACTTCTGATTCAGATTCAGACAAATCCTCATGCTTCAAGTCGTTGGCCTATATAAATACTGTTGATACCATTAGAGCTATTTAACGTACAGAATGTGCACATGTGATCTATTTAACACATTGTATGATACATGCATTGTTTACTGCAGCTGGTGGTCTCATCCAGAAGGGGTTACCGTATGTTTGCAGGCACACCTCCCACACTTAAACATACATATAATGGCCCTCTGCTACTCTCTCTGAAGACTGGAATTAGCAGGTTTTTGATTCACGCTGTAACACGTTCGTTCGTCTTCTTCCTGTTCCCACCACCTATTTCTTCCTTTCCACCACTTTCACTCATTTTCCTCTGTGTTAAAGTAGAGCAGCATGATAACAACAGCAGGCATGACTCACTGGCTCTCACACTCAGCATTATGTATCTGGTGGAGATGTGAGAGTCACAAGTCTGAACAGTCGGGGGGGCAGATAGCGAGGAACACGATGGTGATGAAATGAAACAAGGTGTGCTGTGGAGACGCAGAGGTGTGAAACTTCCCACCTGAGCTGACGAGAGCTCCTGCACTGCTGTAGGAAGAGATACACTCTCTGCAGACGGAGTGTATCCTCTTTGGGGACTGACAGAAGTCTTTATGATCAACAATACGGCAGGAAAAAAGGTTGTTGGTTCAATTCTAGCTGAGGTTTGCTTTTCTTGTGAGTTATAGTGGCTGTTAGAGCAGGTTGGCCTTTAACTGGATTTATGTTATTGTTTGTTAATGCTTATGTACAGCAATTAGAACTTTCTTTGTGTATGACATGTACTATACACAAACCTTAACCATAACTTTGATGTTACGTCAAAATGTTCTTGAGCAACACATTTAACACTTCTATCAATGTGATGCATGTGGGGGAATTTGAAATTTGATCCGAATGTTGTCATCTTTTTTCATTATTATGTCAAATACCTGTATCAAATGTACTTGTTTTATTGTTGTTGTTTTTTTAAATCATATTTAGTCAACCTCACCCTGTTTTGTGTGATTGTGTGGTTTAAGATTTTAGACTAAAAGGCTGGGCATTTTAGGGTTTGAGCTATTTAAGTATATAAGTTTAGTCCAAATGGCCTACCAAACAATGTACGCCTTAGTATGTAAATTAGGTTTTATATGTTTTTACAAGTCTTATTTTTCTACAGAACGAATCGGTAATAAAAGTAAAGCAAATTAAAGTCGACGATTTGTTATCTATTCACAAAATCACAAAGGATCTCTTCTAAAGATTGAAATCCCTTGTCTCAGATTTAGTTTGATAGTTAACAGTGTTGTGTATATAACTAGCTCATAAAACACAATAATGCGTTTCAAAGTCATACAAAAGTAAGATGTATAATGTTAACATGAATACTAGTTTACTGATGGTTTTAAACACAACATTTATGAGCTTTAAAGACGTCAAACACACACAGAGAGACGGAGTACAGACCTTTTACAGTGCATCTCCGTGCAGAAATAGATCTGGAAATCCTCTGCATTGTGGAGCACGTACAGGAAGGCACTGCGCTCGTCAAACTTGGAGATGCTGAAGAGAAAATCAATCAATCAGTAAAGCCCAATTCTGTATCACACGTGTTACATTAGTCTCAGGGTGCTTTACAATGTGTGCAGAATAGGACATCACCACTACTATTTAGAAATATGTATAGCTATTTGACTTGCATCCTTTGGTTACATAATCCTTTACACAGTTAGAAATACACTTCATCTATACCAGGGGGGTCAAACTCAATTTCATCGTGGGCCACATTATGGTTGCACTCAAAGGGCCGGTTGTAACTATATAATATATAAATACATAATATATATGAAACAATGTATTATATTATATTATTGCCTCTGCATTGGATTATTATCGGATAGGGTAATAACTTCATAATTAACTACGTCTGAAAGCAGAAGTCCAGGGCAAATCATTGCAAGTCTCTTCAGTGCGCATGTCACAAAAATGAGATGCATTGTGGGACATGTAGTTTATGGGCAACATGATTCTGTAAAATTCCGTCGGGAAATTCAGTAGTTTAACAGCAACAGGGTAAGATTGAAAAACAGGACAGATTCACACAGATTAATACAATTAAGGATTTAAATGAACATATAGATATATAGATATAGATATACTGTAAAGTAGCATGTAACCGTATAACAGGGTATATGCAGGAATCCTGAAGTCAGATGTAAAACCTTTTAAGACCTTTTTTAAGACCCTTTCCGTACATTTTAAGACCTCATCGCCACTTGGAGTTCTAACCGGTTACCTTGGCAACACACTTTACCTCACATTGACTATATACAGTATTGATTGTCCTTCCTCCTTATCTTCCAACCATTTGGACGCAGACTTGCATTTCCCCATAACGATGTTGCTTAACAACCGGCGTAAACGGACCTTTGCGCTATCAAGCAGTGAGCGTGCGATGTCCTGTTCAGATGACGTCAAATCCAACGGGATGCCATCAATAAACTACAGAATCACACTACACACCTACGCAATGATTACATTCAGGCAGACTGTAGAATACAACCTCTTTGGACCATTTATATACTTATTGAAAACAAGCTACAAAATGTAATACCTTGGAAAATGCCGTTTAATACTTTTTAATAGCCTTCATTTTCACTAAATTGATTTATCAACTTTTAATTGACTCCGCGGACACCCTGTAAAATAAACGTATTATATTCTTTGCAAGCTCTTTACATTGACATTGCATTTTATCTCGTTGCACTGTCATCGCGACTACCTCTGCTTTTACCACTCTTATGTATTTATTTATTTGTGTCTATTTTTTACTGTGTTGCCAAATAAATGTCGTTGTACTTTGTATGATGACAATACACATATATTCTTCATTCACAACACATTTAGTTGGACGGATCCCATGAGAGCAGAAATGACTATTTCATGGGGGATGTCATAAGTCAAGAGAAAGACCTCGTTATTCTCTGGGTATGAAATAAAGACTGTGGCCGCTCCATCACAATACAAACCACAATGAATAGAACAAACACAGGATGTACTACTAATTGATATCCATTGTATGTATTATGAGTGTTTGTTTGCATCTGGAAAACGAACAGGACAAATTAAATGATGCTGAATTTCTGCACAAAAGACGGAGAGCTTCCATTCAGAAGCTAAATGGAAACTTTTACCCCCCGGGCTGAGTCCATTTCTGCGGCGCTGAGCCAAGGCCAGACTGTATATTGTTGCTCGCAGCGCTGCTATTGTGTCCTGCTGACTGTCTGCAGGCTGAGTGGGCATGCACAATGACTCGTTCCCTAGCAACATGTGAGCACAGCCCTCCTCTGATCTGACAGCGAATTCCTCTGAGGACCGGGGAAGAGGAGACGCAGAGGAACACTCGAAAAGCTGTCCATGGTAGACTGTCTGGGGTATTTATGGAGCACTTTGAACCAGAAATGCACGTCTTAAATCTGCACGTTGTATGCATTCAGGAGCATGCTGTTTTGCAATGCTTTTGTGTTAGACCTTTATACATTTACAGTAAACCATAAATACAGATATATGTTTGGTTCATCATGTTATAATTCATTCTGAAATCAGGTAAGGACAGTTTGCAGGCTTCTCTCCATGCAGTCAGTCATAGCAGCAAAGAGAAGAATAGAAAAGAGAAGGGACTAGTTACATTCATTTGAAGAGGACACATTCTGCTAATTTCCAGTTTCATATTTGTATTTTGAGACTCTACTGGGGCCGTTTCTCAATGTCGAGTAAACCTGCTGCAGAGCCACTATTTCAAGTATACTGGCGCCGAAGGACTGTTTAAATGCCCAGCATTCGGCGCTACTCGATGACGTAGCATACTTGAAATAGTGGCAGGTATACTCGACATTGTGAAGCGGCCTGTGACATGTTGGCATGCTTCAATGTTCAAAAAGGTCTTTATTTTTATATATATAAGGTCTATAGGTGCAACATTTACAGTGATGGGTGTAAGTAAATATACTTTAAGCTCAATACAACTTTTCGTTATATTATCTTTCGGTTGCAGTCTTTGAGGGGTGAAGGTATGTGTTTTTCATTTGTCACATATTTTTATATTGGTACATTTCTGAGAGTCCCATTTTTGTCAAATCCATCAACAAAGTGTGCTCCGTCCTATAATTGCACATTAGCATGCAATTGATAAATGTTAATATAAAAACACCTGAGAGATTAAAGCAGTTCAAACATACGTCAGGATTGGTTTAAAAGAGCCGTGCCATCCGTCTCAAAAGCAAAAGTGACATTTAGAGACATTAGGCGCTTTCACACCGGAGTACTTTTCCCAGTTTAGTTCCGATATAGTTCAGAAAATGTGCGTTCACACCAAAAAAATCCGGAATTAGAATTTAGTTCATGCGAACCTTTCCACCCCCTTTTCCGTCCCTGCTAGAGAGCAGGTACTTTCATGAGAGAAAAAGGTTCCTATGTCTGATTGGCTGGGCGGATTGCAAACCACGCCCCGTAAAACTCCCAAAACGTTTTGTGAAGCCGCCATTTTATTTGCTCGCATTAACATTATTAGCATTAGCATTAGCCCAGCGCAGAAACGCAGAGAGACTAACTTATGGCAACACAAAATAAAACATGGGAGCTGTGGGGATGGGGAGGTGTCGGTGTTCTGGCGATTTACTCGGAAGGCTTCAGTAGAAGCTGCTGGGACTCCCAGCAGCTTCTACTGAAGCCAGTCCCCAACTCCGGGGACTTCCGGCCGGGGACTTTGGGCGGCAGTATACGCCGTGAAGTGGTTTGCGGCCTGCCAGTAAACCCAAAGCAGAAGAAGACGAAGTGACGTCAGCGGCTTCATTTGCCTAATCCTTCCCCCAGGGACTTATTCCGGTGTGAACGCGATCTGCTCTTTAGTTCTGATGAACTAAGTACGGCAAAGAACTTGGTGTGAAAGCGCCTTATAGCTTTCACACCAAGTTCTTAGTGGAGCTAATAAATGTTCTGCCAAACCAATATCTGATGGTACATTCAAACCACTCGTCCTCTGGAGACAGATTGTTGTCACGTCCCTCAGCTAAAATATGAGTGTGTGATTAAAGACAGCAGACACTGACCTGACTCCTCGCACTGACGTGGCGCTGAAGTTCCACTCATGGATCCCCTTGTGCTGCAGGAAAACAAGTAACATCACTTCAGCTTCTGGGAGACGGTGAATCAATCAATACTCTGACTGATGGTAGTTGATTGGTTACAGTATTAGAGCAGAGGACATTGATGTAGCACTTTACTAGGATGAGTAACTGGCCAGCAATCACTTCTACTGATGCGCTGAAGTGGATACAAGCTCTTCCATATGAGGGAATAATCAATCGCACAGAAATGCACGACAGGAAACAAGTCCATCATCTCATCGTAGCATCTGAAAACTGACAGTCATCCTCCATTTATTAACTTCTGTTGGAAATGTGATGTTTGATCTAAACAGTGAGTAGTTCATGTAAATCAATAAAAGCGACTGTTTGTGCTGTGGCAATGAACGCCAGCCAATCAGAAACAAGCCTTTCCTCTATGTTACAATGATTGTTTACTTTGCAAAGTAGTTAAAGTTTGTATAATATATAATTTGTTGTGTTTATTTGCAAAGAATTCAACAAAAATGCACTGCATACATTTCAGATTATTATTTTAATTGGACGACAAGCTTCAACAGATTTGAGTGTCCATTGCTTCTCTACTAAAATATACTTTTATAAATCTCCCTTAACTTATACCTGGCGCTGATTGCATATTAAAACATGCAATAATTCACATCAAGACACCGTTTTGATTAGCATGGACCTTTTTCTAACATGTCTTTTTATGTTTTATCTGAGATTCAGGAACAGATTTGTCAATTTAAGAGCAAATTACAGAACACATTTTAGAAGAATTTAACAAAAAAACACCCGAAAAGGCAAAATTCTGCGTCAGGCTTGACAATATGAACACTCACCATATCATCAGGAGCAACATGCCAGATAGACACCGTGTTGTCGTCCACGTCTTTGTTGATGGACAAATATGAAGGCTGGTACACTTTAGTGGGCTCTAATATCAACACCTGGAGGAATTAGAAATATGTTGCATTATTTAATTCATTTAAACAATAAAAAGTCACATATATTACACCTGATAATTAAACCTCAGCCTCTGATTGGCATCTTGAGCTGCATCTTTAAAGGTCCCCTATTACACTCTTTTTCATCAATATATTATAGGTCTCAGATATATACAGAGCCTGTCTCTGATTGGCTGAAACACCAAACAGATCCTTGCGGCATTACCCATAATCCCCTCTATTTCAGCCGTGTTTCAAAAGTGCTGATTCTCTGTCTGTTACTTTAGATGAAAATAAGGAGCCCCTCCCCACGCCCCTCTGAGAGACATTTGGTTACAAAGAACACAATGGTGCTCTAGGAGGGGGTTACCTTGGTTGCTGATTGGCTAATGGTTACACAAACCAAAACATCGTTGTGACATCATAAAGTGGCCAAAATCTGATCAGCTCATTTTCAGACAGGTTTTTATAGAAATGGATCAAAAAGAGAGAATCTTTGTTCCTGAAACTTTCAGAATCTCTTTCCACAGAGGGGACACATGTTGATGTAGAAGAGACGTGAAGAAGAGGGGACACATGTTGATGTAGAAGAGACATGAAGAAGAGGGGACACATGTTGATGTAGAAGAGACATGAAGAAGAGGGGACACATGTTGATGTAGAAGAGACATGAAGAAGAGGGGACACATGTTGATGTAGAAGAGACATGAAGAAGAGGGGACACATGTTGATGTAGAAGAGACATGAAGAAGAGGATTTTGCATAATAGGTGACCTTTAAGGTTTGATCTGGCTCTTACAGGAAATCGGACGGAGGAGACGTCTTTCTTTGTGGCCTCGACCAGAAAGTCCATCCAGAAATCCACCAGCTCCTGCTTGGGGGCCGGCTGCTCCGTGCACGGCTTCTTAAACTGCTGGTAGATGAGGATGGTCTCCACCAGCGAGCGCAGGTACCTGAACCAACCAGAGGGAATAAGGGAAGGAATATTTAGTTACTGTGCCCAGAAAGAAAATCTGAATTCAAAGCCTTTCTCAGCGTCAAACAAAACCTAATTGACATCACCTTTTCCTCTGAGAAACACCTCTGCAAACACAATGGCATACGGGCGGATCATTTGCATTATATTGTTTCAAACCCATGAGCTTAGATCAAGAACGATCACAGAAACAAACAATACCATGCGATTGTGTTTCCATGCTGGGGCTCGTTTTTCTTCGTGACATTAATGGGGACTTAAAGAGTTTTCACAGCACAAACATAAATAAAGAACAGCATGGCGGAAAAGGAGCTGCCGAGCGTTCACATGTTGCGCATGTAATAAGCCGTATAAAATAGCAAAGGAATGCATATAAAGTCTGAAGTTATGTTAAGCTGGTAGTTAAGACTTTACTCCACAATGTAGAGGATTAAGCATGGATTAGAAAAGGTATAGTTTTGTCAGCACATTTTTAATTGATAGGAATTTTAGGTTTTATTTTATAGTTATACTTAGGGCTGCTCGATTATGGCAAACATCATAATCTCGATTATTTGGGTCAATAATTGATATCACGATTATTAAAAACGATTATCCATTTACTTTGAAAACATCCATTGAAAAAACCTGTTGATTACCCTGAACTTTAAGTATAATTCAACTGAAAAACCAATACAAAAAATTTAAATAATAATCGTTTTATTTCAATTATGTTGTTTTCAAAATACGATTAATTGAGCAGCCCTAGTTATACACACCCATACCTGCAGACCCGGCGCAGACATACGTCTCTGGGCGGGCATTTGATTGACCAGGGCGGGCCCACCCCGAAACTAACATTTCCCGGGAAATCTGATTTGTCAACAGGGGGGGGGAGGGAGGCGCTCGTGAATTGTTGATACGGAAACAGAGGGGTTGCCATAAGGCTGTTGACGGTCTTATTATAGGCTACATCCATTGGTTTGTATTGTGGCACATTTGTAATGCTGTGCCAACTTGGGCAAGCACGCAGGCAAACTTGAGGAGCGCACACAGGGTGGAGAGGTGGAGTGAGGGAGAGAGAGAGAGAGATATTGAGCGAGGCAGAGAGCGTGTGCAGCGGTCTGCTTGCGCACAGAGCCGGAGTTTGTGAGAGAGCCGGCTTGAGAGTCAATTTCTCTTCAAAATATAATTGATTGCCAGCCTCCCTTGTCCCTGGCTGGCTGGCTAGCTCGTTGGTATCGTAACTGATTTCTTCTAATGTGCCTGCATCTGGCGCTGAGTTGCCATATTCCTTTCAAGTGTATAAGTGTGAACCACTTCCTGATATCCATTGTTGCAGATAAATATAAATGATAATAGCCAAACTAACCTAACAAGAGTAAACTGACAGGCTGCTGTGCCGCATCTCACTCAAAAACACACACGACTCAACCCAGCGAAAAACTCGCACGCAGCCTTTCATTCAGAATATCATAGCAAAATAAAAAAATGATATTAAACTAATCTTTGAACATCGTTTAAAACAAAAATAAATATTAGGACAAAGACCTACAAATAACAACAATAAAACAATTAAAATGTTGTATTCAGCCCTTAAAACAGCGGGCCCAAATCCTGGATGGGCGGGCCCGGCCCCATGGGGCCCGCCCATGACGCGGGGTCTGCATACCTGCATTGCAATTAAGGTTTGTGTTTCATCTAAGTTAACAAAAGGTTGAACCCATGACACAATGAGAACAGATGTTGCTGACACAAAAGGGAAACATTTGCATGTTCGTAATCTTGACAAACTGCCAGTTTCAAGTGGTGTTTCCTGTTTAAGAACATTCTTTCTTTTCACAGAGCAAATGATATGCATTTTGAATTCTCCTCGAAATGTCACCAGGCTCATAATTGAATCAAAATCCATGTAAAAACAGAGGTGCTGTTTAAGGCACAGCGCGTTCCTCTTGATATTTACTGTTCTTCCTGCAAAACACAACAAATGTTTGCACAAAGGCAACAGACGCCTCTGTGGTTTCAGGGGAGAGCAGAGCTTCAGATCAGGATGTGATGGATGCGGTCTAAAATGTGTTTCTGCTCTGCCTGCTAATTTGAGACTGGCTTATCATTGCTCTCACCAGATGGGGGCTTTAAGTTTGAAGAGTTTCTCCGAGGCCTGGATGACCCTGGTGTTGTCACAGGCCAGGATGCTGGCGCCCAGGAAGAAGCCCACGTCCCAGTAGCTCTGCAGCTTGTCCAGGCTGCCCTTCTTCCCCAGCAGGCTGCTCAGCTTCACCCCTGGGACACAAGACATTTAAAAGGTCACATATTATGCAAAATCATGTCTTTTATACATAAACATGTGTGCCCTCTGTGGAAAGAGATTCTGAAAGTTTCAGGAAAAAAGATTCTCTCTTTTTGTCCTGATCCATTTCTATAAAAACCTGTCTGAAAATGAGCTGATCAGATTTTGGCCACTTTATGATGTCATAACGATGTTTTGGCTTGTGTAACCATTAGCCAATCAGCAACCAAGGTAACCCCCCCCCCCACCTTATCACCTCAATTTCCTCCTAGAGCACCATTGTGTTATTTTTAACCAAATCTCTCTCAGAGGGGCGTGGGGAGGGGCTCCTTGTTTTCATCTGAAGTAACAGACAGAGAATCAGCACTTTGGAAACAGGGCTGAAACAAAGGGGATTATGGGTAATGCTGCAATGATCTGTTTGGTGTTTCAGCCAATCAGAGACATGTTCTGTATATATCTGAGAGCTATAATATATTGATGAGAAACTGTATAATAGGGGACCTTTAATACAATAAGTAGATGGTTTTTGTGGCTCCTTTACCCCTGAGGCCATTGCATGATGAAATCCTAAGATAGCTGCAGTGAGACTGTGGCAAGAAATTAAACATGTTCATACTTGGATATGTCACAATGTGCAGAACAAAGTAGGGCTGCCTGATTATGGCAAAAATCATATTCTCGATTATTTTGGTCAATAATTGATATCATGATTATTAAAGACGATTATCTTTGAAATTTACTTTGAAAACATCCATTTATTGAAAAACAAATGTTGAACAGTATGTTTTTAACAGTTGATTACCCTGAACCTTAATTATAATTCAACTGAAAAACCAAAAAAAATTAATTAAATAATCGTTTTATTTCGATGATGTTGTTTTCATAATCATTGCAGGCCACAATTCGTAATTGCGATTAAAATACGATGAATTCAGCAGCCCTAGAACAAAGGAGTGATTTGTCATTGTGTTCTGCAAGAATTTAAAGGTATTAGAGATAATGGTTCTGGTTTCTGCTGCAGTAACCAGTCATTTGAAGAAGCAGCTGGGGGCTGTAGGCATGCGGGCAGAGCATGGAGGGAGGGTGGGGCTCATTCAGGGAGCTGCAGATTCCCAGGACTTCCTGCTCCGTTTCCCACATTCCTGAACTCCTCTGAGCCTCAGGTTTCAGGACAGAACGCACAGACTTGGAACATGGGCTTAACAGGAGGAAATGTGTCGAAATGCACTCAGATTTATCTTTTTTTAAGCAGCTATAATCAATATTTTTTACAATACACATACTGAAATAACTTATGTGACAAGAAGTGAGGAACACAGAGCATTATCACAAGACTCTGCATTTTCCATCAGCTCTATAGATAGATACCTATAGCGCTATCATTTATTTGACCTCATTGTTTACTCTCAGTGCTCCCAAAGAGTTGTTCGGCCACAGCAGACTGCTGCTTTTAACAGAAAAGCTACTATAAGCAATTCTATACCTTTCCGAGCACCAAGCATTAGACAGGCACTGTTTACAATTATCTCGTGGACATGTACGAATCTTAAGAGCTATATGTTTACCTCCATGGTTGTTAGAGACCAAAGCTGAGCAAATATTAGCCTTAGATTCCTCAGGTTGACAGAAACGACAAATGTATGTTAATGTTGGTTTGTGTCTGCCCTGCCCGATATGTAAATGAACTATTTGATAACACAGTAGCACAGGAAGCATCAGGCAGATGTTTAAAGTGGTAAGACTGAGCAAAAAAAGATACAGTGAAATCAAAATGAATCGACCTGAAAGTAAAAAGTGCTAATATTGCATTTCATATGATCATTTGGTCCATTATGAATATAAAAACATTGATCAGTGTAGCTTTAACCTGCAGGTTCTAACATATGGATGCAAATGATAAAATAGACACTTTCATTTCTAATTTCTTCCTTTCTGTATTCCGTGCCCTGGATGGATTTGACGGATCACAAAGGACTGTTGCCGGGTAGATTACAGATATCCAGTCTAGCACCCACTCACCCACTTTGCGGAGCTCGAATGACGTGTCGAACTGGTGTCCTGCTGCCAGGAGGAGAACAGCGTAGTTTATCCCAGAGTGTAGTGTTGGCTCTGACTCAAACCCCATTCTAAACCTGAGAGGAAAAAAATAATGACTCCAATAAGCACTTTGCCTCCAAGCAGTGCGTCATACAACATCACTAGCATCTCTCAGAAACATTATGTTCAAGGGGCTTTCTGAGACAATTCAAGATACAATTACAGCCATATTGAGTTGGGACCACAGAAGGGCAAACAGCGACTGAGTACTCTCGCAAAACAAGACATTTTCATTTATTTAATGAGCAATCTGTTGATCTGAAGGAAGGGGAATGTTATTAGGGGAGCCTCTGCTTAGCTGTGGCATGGACATGACAGCCAGATGGGAGCACAATAACACAAACAGCATATTTAATCGAATAAGATATGAGACCTACAAAGCAATTTCCAGATGGAAGCAATCAACAGCCTTCTGGTATTATTATTGCTCTGTTATTAAGTCAACTTCCGTCAGTTACTGTTAGCAGCCATAAGCTTATAGGTCACTGAGATACTCATGAGGAAATGGCAAACTAACGAGTAACAAGTAATAACCTTATTCGCCTTGTCTCTTTTTACGTATTGCAGAAGTACACATCCTGCAGGTTTGTCATGCTGTAAACATCCAGTTCAATCACTCGAGGTGTTTCCAAAGACGTTCTCTTTTGTCATTTGAACCTTTGCATATTTTGTTCTGTACAGGATGGAAGTTTTGCATGTTGTTCTCGTGGACATTTGCTTTAAGGTGTCACCCTTTGCTCTCTATAAAGGGTTTTACCTTTGTGATAACAGCTATTTCAGTCCATTTAAATCCAGTGATTCACCTGGAAGGAATCTATCACGCATCTTCCCCTTCCAAACATTTCTTCTAACAATATTTATATTAGACTTAGCATCTGGAGGAGCTCTCTCACCATTGAGTGCTGCTGTCTCTGCTCGACGTGTCGGTGAAGTGAGACTCCAGGAACATGTCCTTATAGATCCGTCCCACCAGGCAGTAGATGTCCGAGGCGACCTGCTCCTCCCCGTTCACCAGAGGCAGCATGATGTCCAGAGCCTTCTGTCTGTCGCCCGGCAAGTTCCTCCTACAAACACAGCCAGAGGACGAACATCAGAAGTCAATCTGATTCACTGTCAGTGACTAAAAATAAATATTGCTATTAAAGCATGTTAGATTAATAAAATAAGATAACATCCTTTAAGACCTATTCAATAAATAAAATATATATATATAAAGGTAGGTAAATAATAAAGACTAAAAGAACATTTAAAGTGGGGGTTGCTAATAAAAAGCTAATCTAAAAAGACATGTCTTTAGCTGGTGATGATGAGACCTTTACCAAACGTGTCTTCCATTTAGAGCAAATGAATACACAGAAGCTCTTCTGAAAACTATCTAAAATAATGGGTGGTTGAAGGTAGCTGCAGTGAGTTATGTTCAGGGTACCCTGAAGAACATGTGTCAGTTTCAGGTTCATATCAGTATGTAGTGTCTCTACTGGGACATGTCTCCATGCTTTAATGTTCAAAAAGCTCTTTATTCTTCTCATACTGTCTGTGCTGCAGCACCTCTTTTCACCCTCTGTCTGAAACCAGAGCCCAGTTGTGATTGGTCAACTTGCTTAGAGATGTCCCGCCCCTTAGCCTATCACGTACAATGTGTTGAAGCGCTAGCCAATAGAAGTGCGAGTGTTACAAAGTGATGTCACTATGTTACAGAAGTAAACAAAGGACTCCAATGGAGGTGTTTCAGCAGGAATTGTAGCCATTGCAGACCATTTACATGCACACAAACCTATATAACACACTAGAGCAGGGGTGGGGAACCTTTTTCCTCTCAAGGGCCATTTCAATTTTTACAACATCCTCGAGGGCCGTACAAATTATTGACCTCTGCTTAAAAAAACTAAAATCACAGCCCATTCATTTGGCCTTTCTTTCATGCTGTGCAAAGAAAAAGCAACCTCTTAATCCAGATATCTTACCATGTCTCACACGTGCACGGTTGTGGCATGACCACCAAAACAGAAAGATGTGGACACAAGATGTGTGCAAATGTATTTAGTTTCATATCCATGTGAACATGATTTAAGTTGTTAAGTTAACCTCCTCTTGGGGGGTCCGGGGGCATGCTCCCCCAGGAAGATCTTTTTTTTTTTAATGTTGAAGTTAAAAGCATCAATCTGGTGCACTTTGAGAGCAACATTAAGAGATCTATGGATACATCTCTCAACACCCATATGAAACAGAACTGTAAGCAGATTTACTTTATGGATATTTTACAAATCACTCCCCTTTCAAACTGTATTATTGTTATTTTTAACAACTTTTTTGTACTGTTATATAGTATTTAATACGAGTTTTTCCTTTATTCTCTTATTTTTTTATAACTATAATGATCATATAAAGACATTGCACATTTACGTGATTGTAGAAAAAGCTTCTTATATTCGTTAGCATAGCTAGCTAACCAGATGCTAATGACAACAAAGTTATTGACGTATGATCAGTATGACAGATGAACAGATCGCCACTGGGTTTACAGCTAAAGACACAGTCACGCAAAAACTGCTGCATGTGTACGGCTCCTTAGGGGTACTGCAATTTCTGAAGTGCCGGAGCGGCGTTCTGGTGCTCTCCGTCAGAACTACACCCCTGCCAGACGAGACATATACCACGTGATGACACTTAGGCTTGTGTTGTGTTCAAGGACCCTGACCTTGGCCAGGAAAAACAGGCACTCGCTTGTTTAATTTGTTTGTGGTCTAGATTTCTTAAATGTTTTTGTGTGTGTTTATAAATTACCTCGAGGGCCGTATCAAATGGTCTCGTGGTCCGTATACGGCCCGGAGGCCCCCCACCCCTGCACTGGAGGAAAGAGAAACCCCCAAAAGGGCCTCTTTAAACATTGTATATTTCTTATTATAAAAGTTGTACTGTATGCTCTAAAGTGAGCTAAAATACTGTATTTTGTTGCATCATGGGAAGTGTAGTTTTGCAGCTTGGCCAATCCTCTTTTTGAAGCAAGTCTTACAAGTCCTCTACACTAAGGGAAGTTCACTGCTATTTGGTGGATTCATTCCAACTTCTACAAGGTGACTTATGCTGCATTTAGAATTGCCTACTCCCAAAGAAATTAACATATTTCAAAAGGTTGGTTGAAACACTCCACAGTCCATTTAACATATGCTAATTCATCACGTCAACACACAACTCATGAACAGGTGGCACGCCTGCACCACTTAACAATGACGCAATTAAACAGTTAAGAGAACAATAGTAAACCAGGTCAACTGCAGAGCACTTAATATGTCACATGATCCAGAGCTAGATTTAATCTTAAGCATTCAATACAAACAAATTCTGATACTTAAATGTATGTGCATGTGGAGTATGTGTGTATGTTTAAATAATCACCTCCTCCCCTAATTATGCCCCTATAATAAGCAACCCATTTAAAAGCCACAAAGGAAATGAACTGCAACCTCATGAGGTGTTAATTGATTGGATGTTTTGCCAGCAGAAGCTTTTATATTTCCTGTTTTGATTAAACACTGTGCAGAAAATATGTTATTAATGGATCCGCTTCATCAGAAATAATAAAACAAACCAGGAGTACAGCTGGCTGTCTAGTATGAGCAATCAAGGTTGGATAAACAAAACCATTACATCAAATTCCCTTAATAGATTTACTCACAATTCTAATTACAATTCTTAATAAATAAAGGATATGAGCCACACTGGCTTTTAATTATAACTTTAATTATCAGTTTTTTTGGTTAACTTATTTGAAAACAAGACCTTAAGGTAGGTAAGAATGGAGAAACCAGCTCGAGTGCGCTAGAATCTGAAAATACACAACCGGAAACAATCTGCCCCTTCCTTCAGACTTCCTCACAGAGCCCCTCCTCCAACACACACGAACGCACACATGACCAATGAGGGCACGAGATCAGTTTGTGCCCAGATGGAAGGCTGACAGGCAGGTAGGCCATCCAGTTACTTTAGCCGGGCCGGCTCAGATGATTGGTCGTGCTTTTTACAGTACTACGGCTTCCACACATGACATTTTTTTATGTATTTAAGCATTTAATGTATTCATTGCTATCGGGATGTTAAGAGTATTCCATGGAATATAACAAAAAGTGTTTCTGAAGTGAATTACCTACCCCACCTTTAATGGAAGTTAAAATGTTCAGTTTTGTTAATTGGACTTTGTAGTCATTGTAGATGCTGTTGTTTTATTTGTTTTAGTGTCTTTCACTCACACTTCTAATGACTTTCAAATGTTCTTAATAAGTTAATGACAGGAAATGCCATGGTGGGATATATCAGGGACACACAATGGCCGATTAGAAACATATACTGTACAACCTATCAGTCCCATTCAGGAAGAGTACTTTTGGTCAGTCATCATTCGCGGTCACAGCAATACAAAACTGGAACGCTCCACCCACTCAAAGACATACATACACATCCCACCTTCACAGCTCACTTAAAAACATGGTTCACTGAGAACTACACCTGCACACACTAGTCTGTCTTGTTGAGTATGGCGTGAGTGTTACATGTTGTGTTACATGTATGTGATCATGGATGTTGCCCCTCGTTTCTGTTATGTGATTGTGATGTGCTATATGTGACATGTACTGTATGTAGTAACGTGTGTTCTCTTTTATCCATCATTTTCGCCTGTATCTACTTGTCTTTCATCCTTTTTATTCTATTTTATATTTTTTTTATAACTAATGCTGTTGATATATTGTGATTTTAAGGGTGTCTATTACCATCTGGCCGGGGACAACAGCTTTGTGTCGGCTAAAGCTGCTCCATTTACTGTTTTTGTGACAGTTCATCGATGGGGACTGTCCACGACACTATACATAAATAAATAAACTAAACTAATATATACATGTATGGTATGTCCTCTTCAAAGGAACCTGTGCAATGCCAGCTTCGGGATTGCCTGAATTGCCATGATATATAAATCAGACCGGATAAAAAGACCATCATTACAGTAATCCTCACATCTGTACAAACGACTTGTTTGTTATTAATATCCACTCAGACTGATATCGCTTATATCTTCAGGGAATCCTCATTGTTATGCTAATGTAGCAGTGAAATGCTTCAGAGCCTCTATTCCATCGGGGTCATTTTTCTTCTTTGGGGATGAAATCTCAATAAGGCTTTGTTCCTGAGATAATGAACGTGTCAAAACCCCGAACTTCATCAAGGAAGCAAGCGGTTTAGCGAAGAATTAAACTCTCACCCCGGCTGAAAGTGTGATATAAGCACATCATGGCTCCTCTACAGAGTGTGAAGGATAAATAAAACATAGGAGCTGACAGCTATTACCATGGAGACTGGCCAGAGAGAAGCCCTGCTCTCTGCTAACACATCTATATATTTCTTGCTTACTTCTCTGATTTGAAGGAGGAGATTCTCCCCTCGCTCCTGTTAGCCCCCCGCAGCGCTAACACTGGTCGAGAGGCTGAGCCCATTAGTCCACACACACTCCATCTCGGCAGCTTTTTCTCTTACAAGCAGAGCACGTCACACCAATCACTGAGCGAATAAGTATAATCTCAAGGCAGAAATAGTGGGTCAGTAGAAAGAGTCAAGGTAATGATCGAGTCCACTTGAAGGAGAACATTAATTACGTTTATTTATTTAACTTAATGACTCTCTCCTGCAACGTGCAATCAGCGTAGGACAGCTTTTACAGACCATGTGATTTGAATGTAATTATTGTGTTTTCATTGGTTAAATGTCAAAGACAGCTTCTATTGGGAAGCACTAAACTGTCCACTAGTAGAGGGCAACATGATAAAATACTCTTAACAATTACAATGTTCCTACTAACTAATGGCTTCTCTAAAGCCATTTGCTTTTACTATGGCAACAGAGGGTATAATTAAGGGATTTAAGTGGGTCAGAGGCAGAGAAGAGCTGCAGGGAGGCAACGCTAACAATATTGGATAATGATTCTACAATGCAATAATAATAAACACAAGGGACTGAGTTGAGAAATTGACCAAATAACAAATGACAAACTCTGTTTTAGTACTTGCCAACATTATCCATTAAACATTCAATGATATCTATGATGTAAAAAGATCTCAAGATGTAATATATTTAATTTAATTACGTTGTTGCATTCTCAACTGACTCCCCGGATATGAAAGTATTAAAAGTAAAATATTTATAGGTTTTTCTTTGAATTCAAATCATAATCCTGTTTAACCTGCAAAAAGGTGTCGATTCTAGATAATAAAATAAGAACAGTAAACAAATCAATCATAGGTGGCGAAAATCAAGAATAAAGCAAATATTACTCATTATTCAAGACGTCTTATGCCTCATTATCCCAAAAACACTCAAAGAACCCCTATTACACATCCCCTAACATGTCAGAGCTAATGTTGGAAATAACCCTCAGATGTGTCTCTACTCAGTGTCCTGCTCTTAATACACTGAAGGAGAGTCTTCTGTCGTTAACACATATCGTATGTCTCACACAATGTCTCAGAGTTGCTGCGTGGAGCTTGTAAACACGCCATCACATCCTGAAACCGAGCCAGTGCAAAACGGGCATCTTGGCACCCTGCAGAAACATTTCCCAATCGGTGCCAAATATAAAATAAACAGCACGTTTTATTGCTGTTTGAGGCAGACACACCATCAAGTTTACAAGAAAAGCAGCTGGTGAGAAACAGGCAGTCTGAACCTCCCTGTGTCGTACATCTGTCTTTTGCTACTAATAACATCACTGCTGCTGAACCTGGATCTGCTGCTGCTTCTAACTTCAATAATAAGAACAATCCAGATTGAATTGGGGTTTGAGAATGTTCTCCCTTCACTACTGCTTATGAAACACTTTCAAAAATAAAAAGATACACTCTGGGACAACTTGATAAATGCATAATTTAAGCCATAAAAACCATGCACTTTCCTGATAAGTGGAAATAAATGACAAGGCGGAGATGAAGAATGAGTTTCCTCAACTGAGTTTTTCTGTCAGCTAAGAGTGAATTATTGTCCTTGTGTGTTGGCCGGAAGATACAATGTTTTTAAATCATCATCATAGAGCACATTTCAAACACAAACATAGTCCAAGTGGTTTACAAAAGCATTTGAAAGAATAACAAGATTTTTAAAGGAAAGTCATCACTTTGTAACACTCGCGCTTCTATTGGCTAGCGCTCCAACACATTGTACGTGATAGGCTAAGGGGCGGGACATCTCTAAGCGGTTGACCAATCACAACAGAGCCGGCGAGCTAACCAATCAGAGCAGACTGGGCTCTGGTTTCAGACAGAGGGTGAAAAGAGGTGCTGCAGCACAGGCAGTATGAGATATGTACAGAGCTGTTTGAACATTAAAGCATGGAGACATGGAGTCACACTTCTTATTTAAATCTTACCGATTCAGTGCAAAGGCGTAGTGGAACTTCACGTGTGGATGAGCCACGGGGTCAAAGGTCGGAAGCTTCTCCAGAGTCTCCACCAGCTTCACGATGGACTCATAATCCTGGAAGATAAGTGAGTAAAGAACACACTGATGAGCACGCTGATCATTGCTAAGCATTGTGGGACAAAGTCTTCCAAACACACTCCAACCCATCAAGGTCCTGAGCGGCTTTGAGGCCAGAGGGAGAGTTTCTGATGCATTGTATTCATTAGGCCTGAGTCTCAACTATCTACTTAACAACAAAAGCACTTCAATAATTGAGTGGCCCCTTCATCATATTTTAGTTTCTGCTTCTTTCCTACATAGTCACTATACCCAAAGCATGTTGAATAATTCAGCACGTCCTCGATGCTTGTTGTCCTAATAAAAGATTAATGAGGCTGAGCGCTGCCCATGGTGAGAGGGAGATTTGGACGAGGAGCGCCATTGCATTGCTGAGACTTAAGAGTGGAAGTGAGCGGCAGGTTTAAGACGAGCAGACCAAACGCTTCGCCTCGAGCTCTCCACAGGCGGTCGGCTGCTGATTGAGAGAGGATAGCCCATAAAAGTAATGACGCTGACATGAGTGTCCTCTGTCTAGCTGGTACTGTAGTGATCAGTGTTTACCTATGCCAAGGTCAGTAGCAGCACACACAGATCATCTCTACTTAGTCTTCCATTTGTTTGAACTCAAGTAGGGCAAGAGCTGAATGTCTGATAGACCGTAACAGTTCCTTTTAGACACGTTAGGGATGTCTTACTGAAAGTCATGTATCAAGTATCAGGACATATAATTAGGGGGACGTGGTTTAAACTTCGAAGAGAGCCATACATCCTGACTGATAAATTGTTTATTCTTCTGAATTGAAATTGAGCAACACTGTGCTTTTTAAATAATTGCTGTCATTTAAGAGGTTGTTGTCGGCCTCCAAAAGTCTAATGAAGATAGTTGTCTGAGGTTTTTTTAATAGAAAAACTTAAACGGTTACTTGTTAAAGCTTTAAAATGCAAGGTTTATTTATTGTTTGGGGTTTTAGTTTGGGTGCATATCTCCTCTATTGTCTTTGTGAGGGTTTGACTGTTCAACTTTTTAATTCTTACCCCACTCCAATCCACAGACATCTCATATGATCTCTACTGTACCAACCAATGACAACATTATGCTGATGTTTAGAGTGATTCCCAGAGCAGGTGTAGGAGCCATAATGCTACCTAGCCTGAGTTTATTATTTGTATTATTATTATTATTTGTTTACGTCACATTTATTTGTATTTGTTGAGCACTTACGTTAATTGTCACATGAGTGTGGTTTGTGTATATAGGTCACCTGTTTCATGGGCCGTTTTGTCCCTATAGTTACTGTGTTTTGATTTTGTTTATTAAATATCTTCAAACTGTCTTTCTTCATTATAGACGATAGGGGAATTGAGCCGCCACAGCAGTAGTACCTGGATGTCTCTGTATGTGAGCAGCAGGTTGATGACGATGTCGACAGAAAGGCACTCCACGTTGTCGAGTCTCTGCTGGATGCGGTTCAGCTCGTTAGCCAGCTCCACGCCGGTGTAAAGCTCCCGAGCCTTTCGGATCTCATTCAGAATCGTCTCGCGGAAATATTGGCTGTAAAAAAAAAGTGCAAAATATGTCTTTATAATCAAGCATTACATCAAAAAACCAACCTCGTTTTTAATTATTCAAATAACGTACAATAGGTAATTATAAGACTTTCTAAAAATCATACTAATTCTACTAATTTATCTCCTTGAGGAGTAATTGTAACGTGATTGGAGTTTTAATTCATTTACTGCTTTACATAATTTTTGATTATTCTCTAGTGAGACAAGCTACTTTCCAATTGTCTAAATTAGTTTTTTAGAGGAAGTCTCTCATAAATATTTTAGAATTCCCACTTTCCCCAGTTGAGTAACTTGAATTAATAATCATACCAAATAAAATATATTAAAATATAAAACGTTGATTATTAAAAGGATCATTGTTAGCGTGACAGGGCATCAGCAAACAGTAAATATAACAGGTAGCCAGAGATGGGGTTGTTACACAAAAAAAGTAATATTACATATTACTCATTACTTTTAAAAAAAAAAAAGTAATAGGCCTATATTACTTTACTTCGTTACTCTCCATATAAAGGCGTTACTTTACTCGCAGGGTCGCCCCTCCCTACAGGCAGATCACGCAGACTGCGGAGGGTGCTTCATTTTGCGGAGGGAGCCTCATCTGAAGTGCCAATGCGGCGCACCTACAGTGTTACTTTACTCGACATCCTCACTCTGGGTTCGGAGGTCCTCCTGAGCTATTAGCTTCACGTTAGCATGTTGTCTTTGCAGGTGCTTGTTGAGGTTTGACGTTGTGTTCGCAGCAGTGGATAAAAGCTTCTGGCCTGGATACAGTTTGCACCTCACCGTCACATTCCTGTCCTTTCTTCGGACGAACTCAACATAATGGGCATACCTCCACCCCTCGAAGGTTATCGCTGTTGACTCAGCCATGTTTATGCACTGCATGTGGACGCGCAAGTCGGCGGAAATCCCTCTTGTCTGTCAAAGGGAGAATCTAGTAATTCTGTATGTTAGTGGGCTAACTGTAGTGTGGTTACTGATTTTATAAAAGTAACGAAGTAACGCGTGTCGGGCAATGTTAGTAACTGTAGTGTGATTACTGAATTATAAAAGTAACGCGTTACATTACTCCATTACCGACAAAAGTAACATTATTACAGTAACACCCAACTCTGTAGCACAACAGGTTTTAGCGCCATACGGCAGAATACATCAATCACTACTTTGTAAGCTTACAGCAATTATAAATAACAGTCACGCTCCTTCAAACAATGTACACAGAATGCTCTTTAGATACCAGTGATACCTGAAGCTCCTGCTATCCTCTCTAGTTAGACCTTCATGCTTGTTGTTCTCCAACAGACAAAAGATATCACAAAGCATGTTTTTCTTTTGTTTTGTGCTCGTTAAATCTGAGTCACTATTCCTGGAGCTGAACGAGAACTAACTGGCTGCTTCATAGCATCGCCTGTTGGCAGGAAAGCCTCAAATATTACCCCAGCAACTGAGGCAACACAGTCTCACGGCATTTCGTGTTATTGTCACAAAATTAATCTATTGATTCGTGTTCACCAAAACAATTTCGCCATTTTTTTCGTGTCACACAAAACGATTTTAAAAGCAATGTAAATAATAAAAAAAATACAGATTTCAGAATTCTGAGGCTCTGAGCCATTTATTTTCCTCAAGGACGGCAAAAAAACTCCGACATTATACAATTTAAAATAAAAGGGATAGGGTTAGGCTTAGGGTAAGATATTGAGTAAGAACATGTTTTTATGAACCACACAGCTTCTGGTCTTCCAAGACCCAACCGGACAAAAATATGTGGTGCAGGCACGAAACATACTACCAATAGAAATTGGTTTTAAAATCGTTCTGTGTGACACGAAAAAAATGTAAATGTTTCAAAAAAAGTAGATCACCACGCAGGTGAGAGTTGAGTGATGCCGCACTACATCAAATAATTAAATCAGGTAAAATATGAAGAGTGGGATAATAAAACAAAAAGGCCTGTTCTGCTGGGAAAGAGTCAGAGTTCAAACACTAAGCTTCATTTTGCTCTACAGGGACCTGAGTGAATCACGGTATAATGGCTTCCTCTTCATGAATCCGCCAACAACCCCGTTTGCATTTAACAGCTTAAAGATATGTTTACAGACACACATTGGTCATTTCACACATACAGTAACATGGCCCTGTCATTAAACACTGTGACGGTACATTTCCTTCAGAGGAACTTGTTATAATGAAGAGCTTTAAATATATGTGATTAACTCTTTCAGGGGAATGAACCCTAACCCTATTCAACCCTACAAAGTTATAATAAAGTAAATGTATTCAAAAGTGGGTCAATCCAGAAATCTAAATGTTTGGTGGATTTGGTGTAATGTTTGAACAACACGTTATATTGAAGCTATTTGATATTGTGTTACTGTCAATATTAATACTGGCAAAGATATACATATTGTGTAGATATCTTACACTTTGTTCCCTTGAGGATTATTGAAAAGCAGTGTTTGTCATTTTGGTAGCATCTGTTTCAAGGTAGCCTGAAAAATGTATAGCCTACTATGCTGTTCAATTTCACAATTTGGTAACTTGCTTTTGGCTAATGACCTAAAACACTTGATGAACTATATAATTAAGCACATAGCCAGCACTTAGTTCCCAGCACTTAGTTCCCAGCACTTAGTTCCCAGCACTTAGTTCCCAGCACTTAGTTCCCCATGGAACTAAAGAGCAGATCGCGTTCACACCGGAATAAGTTCCCTTGAGGAAGATTACGCAAATGAAGCCGCTTGTCACAGGCCGTTTCTCAATCGCGAGGATGCTGGCTTGGTAGTCGCGTACTTCCAAGTCACTTCCTTCAGAAACGAAGCAAGTATACTTGCTAAAACGAAGAAGAATGGAACAGGCTAACAAGTGTGCCACTCTCTCTAACAGTTTCAACATAGACTGTACAGAAAATGAATACCTCACGATGTCTATCTAATTATGAACTTGCTTTACTTTCACGGAACACATTTTTGGTGATAACAAATGTAACAAAGTAACACATTTATCAACACATGTTCTACGCCACTACATACTTACATTTCAATGTGTGCTGCGTCGGTTCAGCCATTCTCCGCAAGGGCTTTTGAAATTGGTCCGTGCGCAAAGCATTGTGGGGATTTTAAGGATGCGAAGTCTACCCATGTGCAGCCTCGAAATTTCACCCAAACCAAGGATGCGGCCTCGGTGGAATTCCGAGTATCCCACTCAATGACGTAGCATCCTTGAAATATTGGCTTGGAAGCCAGTATCCTCGAGATTGAGAAACGGCCACTGTCACTACCCGATCTGCATCCCTGTCCGATCTGCATTGCGCATGTGCGAGATGGTCCGCCATATTGGACAACTCCGTACGGCAACCCAAATAGGACACTTGACACAGTGGCGTTTGGCAAAGCACAAAAAAACCCCGAGAGAGATGAGTTATTGTTATTACAACGTGACCTCACTATTATTTAACAACTCTTTGTATTGGGTTCTTTTATTTGGGGTTAAGTTCATCGTCAGAATAAATGAGAAATGGATTTAACTTCTCTTAGACAGCTATACTGAATAAATATTTACTGTGAATGCATGCAAATCTCGCGCATATGCGCAGTGCAGATCGGGGAGGGGTGCAGATCGGGTAGTGACTGTCACTACCCGATCCGAGTATTTTTAAACACGAGTATCTGTACTTCTACTTGAGAAAAGGATGTGTTTGTCCTGGCTCCAAAATGGTGGAATGAGCTCCCCATTGACATCAGGACAGCAGAAAGCTTACACAACTTCCGGCGCAGACTAAAAACTCATCTCTTTCGACTCCACTTCGAGCGATACAATTACTATCAAAGCACTTATATACTAACATAGGCTTATCTAAAGCCAGTAGCACTTGAAATGTTTTGGCTCTATGAAACCTGATGTACTTATATGATTCTGTTTTCTTCTAGTTTGTATCTTCTTGGTCGAATGCACTTATTGTAAGTCGCTTTGGATAAAAGCGTCAGCTAAATGCAATGTAATGTTTACTTTTGCCCTCTCTGCTCTCTACCATTCATTCAGTGTTACTTACTGGGAGTTAGACTGGGACACTTTGAGCAGCTGGATGAAGCGGTCCAGCAGCGGCATGCAGATGGGCCCCAGCAGCATCTCGAAGTTGGGCTGCATGAGCTCCGTCAGGCCCTTCATCAGGCTGCCCTCGCAGCAGTACACCTTGCTGTGGGGCGTCACCATGTAGGGGATGAAGGTGTAGTTGGCTGAGCACGTCTGTTGAGAAGAACGAGACAGTTTAGAAAAATAGCTACTAAGAATATATTTAAGCACCAGAGGACTCTTTTTATATAACATTGTGGGTTTAGTGTGAAGTAGTCATCAGCAATATTTTAACCATGTGGGCGAACATTTAGAGAATCTAAAGCACTTGATAATTGGATTCAATACTACCCGAAAAAGAATAGAAAATACAAATTCAAGTTATGTTTTTTTACAAAACCTGTAGTTGAATCTTGTCCTCTTTCAAAAATGTATCAAATTCACTATGTTGACACTATGACCCAATTTAAGTTTACAAGTCAGATCAAACTACAGTCTCAGTCTACTTTGTAGCCGTCATATTTATGTTGAAATATCCATTTTCTTTCTGAGCACTTTTTTACTTCTTCTTCTTGGCTCGAAATAAAAGTGGGGAAACATTATTGATCTCCATTTTTTGACATCCTTGGCAGTACAAGATGTGTTTGATATTATCAAGAGCTCCAGGATAGCTGTGCAGTGATGCTACGTCCCTTTGTGCAGAATTGTATGTAGCGGATCTATTGTGGTTTAGCTAATGAATATATATTGCACATACGTATGAATAACCATACTTGGAGTATATTGTATTATCGGAAGTTTAACAGTATCCAGTACAAGGCGTGCATTTACAGTAAACACAATCATTGATTACCTTATCTAAATAACTTGTCAAAAGCTCTTTACAACCAGGTTCATAGACACTGTATAGTAAAAGACTACATTGTACAGGGGAGGAAGCAGATTGCCTGGAGGAAGTCGGAGCGGTTTCCCCTGTTTGAGACAGATCAGGTAACAACATAAAGCTTTGGCTTTGTCCAAAGAGACAATAGTGTTTGTGTTGTCTTCACTGAACCAACAGAAAGAAGTATCTGTATCAGCGCTGACAGTCCCATTAGGAGCTGCTCTCTTGTTGCAACCACAAACACATACAGCCTTGCAGCTCACAAACACCGAGCAGAAACAGTCGTCTTGCTGCTCACCTTCTGCAGAGATCTGTTATTTGCTGCAGCAGTCATGTATTTTCACGTCTGTTTCAGTTTAAGCTGCTATTGTAGCACTAAAAAACTTCTTTATGTACTTAGCTCTAATTCCTGACATCTGTGTTATGTCTGGAGGTAGATTTTCTCCTGTTTGTTTTGAACTTGACATTATGCTCCTGGTTCGGTTGCGGTGGCCTGCCACTGCTGAATAAACAACACAGAAACACTGGTGGTGCTCTTTGCAGACAGAACATGAGAGAGGCAGCAACTCCACTGTTGACATCCCCAAGAAACAGCTGAGGTCTTTTCAAGGAGAGCAATTCCCAGTATGTCAGATGTGTGGTGACAACAATGAGCGCGTCAGAAGACGGTTGGGCTGCCATACAGCTGCATCTCCTGACGCCTCTGTCATAGTTTCAGCTTTTCATGCAGCCTCTTTGAGAAGAAACACACACTGCTGCAGCTCTCAGTGCTTGACAAAAAAGTGAAGTGAAAGGAAGGTGTGGTGTTGAAGCAATGAGAGCCAAACCCGCAGATAAATACTTCCTCCTTTACAACAGTAGTGGATGACATCACTGGTGCATGCCATCTGCGTGACCTCTTTTTCTGTCAGGTGTAACCAGACAAGTTGCAAAATCCTGACGTTAAATGTAGCTCCTCTGTGTGTGTGAGATGTCTATAGGCACAGGGGTCTTTCTTTCTTTTCACAGGCTCGTATTTCAGGGCGACTGCAGGCCATTTGAAGCTAATCTTCACTGGTTGCTAACAGGTTTCTCGGGTAGCAGAGTGAAACACATGTGACAGCAGTGGCTCATGGGGAATCTGTTGAATGTGACCGGCAGTGATTCAGTTATTCAACCAGTGACTCATCTGGTTTGATATCCTTGCCGATGGTCACTCTGCACTTACTGGAAGATTGCAGCTGCTTGCTCACTAACCTTCACAGAAACACACTCAGAGCTGACCACAACTCAATGTTGGAGAAAATGGGCCACATCTCTTTCGACTCCACTTCGAGCGATAGAATTAATAACAAGGCACTTATATACTAATATAGGACTGGCTTATCTATAGCCAGCTGAGTAGCACTTGAAATGTTTGGCTCTATGATACCTGATGTACTTTATGATTCTGTTTTCTTCAGGGTTGTGTCTTCCTGGTTGTATGTACTTATTGTAAGTCGCTTTGGATAAAAGCGTCAGCTAAATGCAATGTAATGTAATGTAATGTCATTTTATGCAAATGTCCAATCAGTGTTGATTGAAACTCCTCCTACCAGGCCTCAATATTTGAGAGTGTGTCAGTGTAAGCTACTTTTAGTACACACACACACACACACACACACACACACACACACACACACACACACACACACACACACACACACACACACACACACACACACACACACACACACACACACACACACACACACACACACACACACACACACACACACACACACACACACACACACACACACACACACACACACACACACACACACACACACACACACACACACACACACACACACACACACACACACACACACACAAGATATGTTTCAAATGTGATGGGTAATGTTACGTGTTCCATACATATCTGGCCTTTTTCTCTTCCAACATATTTTTTTGTCCAAGCATGTTTTTCTATAGTACGCATTATCAAACATTTGAATTACATTGTTAACTTTAATACTGTGCTGTAAACAAGTGATCAAGTTGTAAGAAGGGTTACTTTGTGTCCTGGAGGTCTTATTGCATCATATCATGTACAGAGACCACGAGGGGGGAAGGGGTTAGCATGACTGGCATTCTTGATCGTTTCCTGTGACTGCCTTTGCACACTCTCTCATTTAGAAATAAACACTGTGTCTATATATAAAATACGTCGCTCACAGAAGATTAGAGGGTTCTCTTTTTGGGAATACATTGTAAAGTTTGAGTGTTTAGTTTCATGAGGAGGTTCACTATTGGCTGGAAGTTTCCACGTGATCTTGGTGCTTTTTTGAATTAATATAAAAATAATACATTTTATTTGTAGGCGCCTTTTATGATACCCAAGGACACCGTACAGTTTGTTAAAAAAAGAACAATGAACTAATAGGCAACAGAACATGATAAAACGACGGTTAGCAGAGGAGGAGCGAGAGGCGATGTACTCCTGAAGAAGGTCAGCCAGATAGGGGGGGGGGGGGGGGGGGGCAGGTTATGTTTGATATGATTCATATGCGTCTAGACAGGGAAATTAGAATTAAATATATTTAAAATTATATTAAGATATTGCTCATCATAGCCCATACACAGATACCGTCAAAGGGATGGAAGAAATTATGCAGATATTGCTATTTAAGTGCACTTCAACCCTCATTAAAAGCACATGCGACCGTGCAGAGGAGATTGGAGTGCTCTAATAGAAGCAAGACAGAAGGAGAACAATGAGAGCCCATAGGGGAGAGCAGCGGGTTCACGTCCTCACAATGTGAGTGATAATCAGAGTCAGAGATCAGGAGATCCATGCAGAGCAAGGCCTCAATCCACTTAGGAGAGCTAAGCCTTTTATCTCAAGCCTGAACATGGACTTCTGGACTAAAGTCAGTCGTCTGCTTCCGTCTTAATATTTGCTCTAAAGCTGAATTGGTTGATATAAGAAGTCTGTTTATCAGGCTAAAATCGCAAACATGAGTTCCAGCTTCTGTAATCTGCTGAATGCGACTGTACTATACTATTCTGAACACTATTGGCTTTGTCCTCTACATATTATACTCAGAGCTGTGAAACAATGCACATTCTCAACTAGAAAAACATAGTACACGTTTAAATTGGCTTAAAGAGGCCTAATTCTGCTTTGCTTACCCTTACCTGTAGTGTGTTGTAGGGCTGCTCGATTATGGCAAAAATCATAATCTCGATTATTTGGGCCAATAGTTGAAATCACGATTATTAAAAAACGATACTTTGAAAACATCCATTTATTGAAAAAAATAATAACAGTAGATTACCCTGAGCTTTAAGTATAATTCAACTGAAAAACATATTACAAAAATAAAAAGATACTAAAAAAGATACTAAAATAATCGTTTTATTTCGACTACGTTGTTTTCGTAATTGTTGCAAGCCAAAATCGTAATTGCGATTAAAATACGATGAATTGAGCAGCCCTAGTGTGTTGTACAGTATAGGTTTATGTGCATGTAAATGGTCTACAAAGGCTAAAATCCCAAAGTGAGGGGACTTAAACCTAATGTGTTGAAGTGAGTGCTTCTTTAAACAACGTGACTCGGCACAGAGAAGGATTTCCTTAGCTTTGAGGCAGCACCTAATTTGAATGCTGCAGCTTTTGCAAGTCAAATGTTCCAAATGCCTGATCCTATTTATGCAGATCAAGCCCATGCAGTCACTGTAACTCATGAAACAGCTGTCATCTGAGAGAAGAGAAGACCATGTCATTTGACATCTTGCATTTCTGAGGAACAAATATCAGCCTCTTGCCAAAAGTGAGCTGCGAAAGAGAAAACCCTTTCTAACACGAGGAGAGAAACGTAAGGTGTCAAACACTCGGCTCTCTGCACGTCGCAGAAAAACATATTCCCTGCACTACATAAGATGTGTGATGTGTGCGCATTGGGTGAGTAACGTGTTAAAGGAGAGGAAACTCACAGTGTTCTTCTGGCAAATGATCTCCTGGAAAGAAGAAGAGAAAATACATTTAGAGATTACAAAAGGACACTTCTCTAATAAATAACAGAAAGGTAGACATGCAACAATAGAATCATAACTAACGTGGGAATTCCAAACATTTGAAAAAGGTTTTATGAAGAAGGAAGTACATTGTCTGTTTACCATGAAATAATGTCGTTTGTTTAAAGCACACAGAGCCTCTTGTCTCGCAGAAAGCCAAATATTCAGACATTGAAAGTGAGTTTTTTAAAATATTTTGCATCTATTTCAAAGGTCTTTAAAACAGTTTTTGCAGCTTGAAACACCTTAAAACTCTAGGACTGAAAAGAGATGTAATTGTACATGCTGTGATTATACACAGGAATGATTGTGATGCTAGTCCCATCATCACACATTAGAAGAAGCGGATCAATGAGCCGAGCTACTAAAATATTGAAGAGCACTCATTTTACCTCACTGAAATGACATGGCACAAATACATATTAATATCTTATGCCACTGATAAATCACAATCACTTTTCATGCAAGTGCTGAGATAATAGGATATGAATCAATCAGGATATGTTCCTCACGTTCAATTTGAGAAAAGGAAGTATTTAAAACTGAATAACACCTACACACGTTTACATTGGTGTCACGGTTGTCATGCCAGGTCACGGGTCTATGTCTAGGTTTGGGTGTTTCCGCTGTCCTCTATGTCATGTTTTCCTTCCGTCGTTAGTTCCCTGGTGTGTCTCGTTAGTTGATTGTGTTCACCTGTGGCCCTTGTGTTTTCTCCTCCCTCCTCACCTGTGTCTAGTTAGTTGATTATGTTCACCTGTGGCCCTTGTGTTTCTCCTCCCCTGCCCAGCTGTTTCTTGTCTGGTAATTATCCCTCCCTGTATTTAGTCTTGTCTCGTCCTGTGTTCAGTGTTGGTGCTTCTTTTGTTTGTGACCTGGTTCACCGTAGAGTGTTTTGTCTGTTAAAGTTATATGTTAGATAAGAGCCCTTGCAATAAAGGTATTATCAAGTGTTATCTGCGTTTGGGTCCTACCTGCTTCACTCTGCGCTATCAGAAAGCACCAACCAGAAATGGGCCCAGCAGATCCGTTCGAGTGGGAATTATTGAATTTTTCCTTTTTTTTGGCTAACTGCTCGGATCGATGGAAGAGAGCACCCGGAGTTCAGCAGCGAGAGGCTGTGTTGTCGGAGGCGCGCCAAATGGCTAGAGAGAAACCAGGTTTGGTGAAGTTCTTACCTGGCTGGATTTCAAAGATCCTCACGGTGTGTGATTCCCGGCCTGCTAGCCCCAGGCATGCTAGCTCCCTGCCTCCCGATTCCCAACCTGGCACCATACGCCTTGGTGGGTTCCGTCTGGAGTCAGCCCCGGCTTCTTCCCCATTTCCTGCTCCTGTCCAGGATCCGTTCTCGGGTACTCGTCTGGCTTATGGAGGTCCACGGAGTATTCAGGCGGCTGCTAAAAGGAGTCGTCGCAAGGCCAGGTTAGCCCGAGCCCTAGCAGCCATGGTTCCGGTTACAGTTCCGGCCCCAGCAGCCATGGTTCTGGCTCCAGTACCGGCTCCAGTACCCCTGGTCGCGACTCCAGTTTCGGCTCCAGGACTGGCTTACCGGCCAACGCCAGCTCCCCGAGTCCTGTCGGCATACCGGCCGACTCCAGCACCTCGTCTCTTGTTGGCTCCCCAGCCAACACCAGCTCCCCGTGTCCTGTCGGCGTACCGGCCGACTCCAGCACCTCGTCTCTTGTTGGCTCCCCAGCCAACACCAGCTCCTCGTGTCCTGTTGGCTCCCCAGCCAACTCCAGCTCCCCGTGTCCTGTCGGCGTACCGGCCGACTCCAGCACCTCGTCTCTTGTTGGCTCCCCAGCCAACACCAGCTCCCCGTGTCCTGTCGGCGTACCGGCCGACGCCAGCTCCTCGTGTCCTGTCGGCGTACCGGCCGACTCCAGCACCCCGTGTTCTGTTGGCAAACCAACTCTCTCAAGTTTCCCCTCCAGACACTTCTCAAGTCCCCTCTCAGGTCCCCTCTCGAGTCACCTCTCGAGTTCCCTCTCAGGTCCCCTCTCAGGTCCCCTCTCGAGTCTTTTCTCGTGTCCCCTCTCAAGTCAACTCTCCAGTGTCCTCTCGAGTCACCTCTCAAGTTTCCCCTCAGGTCTCCTCTCGAGTTCCCTCTCAAGTCCCCTCTCAGGTCCCCTCTCGAGTTACCTCTCGAGTCACCTCTCGAGATCCTTCTCAGGTCCCCTCTCGAGTCTTTTCTCGTGTCCCCTCTCAAGTCAACTCTCCAGTGTCCTCTCGAGTCACCTCTCAAGTTTCCCCTCAGGTCTCCTCTCGAGTTCCCTCTCAAGTCCCCTCTCAGGTCCCCTCTCGAGTTACCTCTCGAGTCACCTCTCGAGTTCCTTCTCGAGTCCCCTCTCAGGTCTCCTCTCGAGTTACCTCTCGAGTCTCCTCTCGAGTTCCCTCTCAAGTCCCTTCTCAGGTCCCCTCTCGAGTTATCTCTCGAGTCAACTCTCCAGTGTCCTCTCGAGTCACCTCCCAAGTCAACTCTCCAGTGTCCTCTCGAGTCACCTCTCAAGTTTCCCCTCAGGTCTACTCTCGAGTTCCCTCTCAAGTCCCCTCTCAGGTCCCCTCTCGAGTTACCTCTCGAGTCACCTCTCGAGTTCCTTCTCAAGTCAACTCTCCAGTGTCCTCTCGAGTCACCTCTCAAGTCAACTCTCCAGTGTTCTCTCGAGTCACCTCTCAAGTCAACTCTCCAGTGTCCTCTCGAGTCACCTCCCAAGTCAACTCTCCAGTGTCCTCTCGAGTCACCTCTCAAGTTTCCCCTCAGGTCTCCTCTCGAGTTACCTCTCGAGTCAACTCTCGAGTTCCTTCTCGAGTCCACTCTCCAGTTTCCTCTCAAGTTCCCTCTCAAGCCCTCTCTCGAGTCCCCACTCAAGCCCCTACTCATGTCCAGTTGGAGGTCCCGCAGACTAGTCTTCTGCCGGGGGTCCTGCCAACCCCATGTCCTGTACCGTTGGAGGTTCCGCTGGGGGTCCTGCCAACCCCATGTCTTGTCCAGTTGGAGGTCCCGCAGACTAGTCTCCTGCCGGGGGTCCTGCCAACCCCATGTCCTGTCCAGTTGGAGGTCCCGCAGACTAGCCCTCTGCCGGGGGTCCTGCCAACCCCATGTCTTGTCCAGTTGGAGGTCCCGCAGACTAGTCTCCTGCCGGGGGTCCTGCCAACCCTTTGTCCTGTCCCGTTGGAGGTCCCGCCGACTACGCTCCTGCCGGGGGTCCTGCCAACCCTATGTCCTGTGCCGTTGGAGGTCCCGCCGTCTACTCTCCTGCCGGGGGTCCTGCCAATCCTATGTCCTGTGCTGTTGGAGGCCCCGCCGACTACTCTCCTGCCGGGGGTCCTGCCAACCCTGTGTCCTGTCCCGTTGGAGGCCCCGCCGACTACTCTCCTGCCGGGGGTCCTGCCAACCCTTTGTCCTGTCTCGTTGGAGGTCCCGTCGTCCACCCTCCTGCTGGGGGTCCTGCCAACTCCTGGTCCTCTTCCGTGGGGGATCCTGCCGAAGCCTGTCCCGCCGGCTCCGGTTCCTGTCCGGCCGACACCGGGTCCTGCCCGGCCTCCGGAGCTGTCTGGTCTTCGCCCTCATGCTCGGCCCCCTGAGTTCGCCCGCTGTGGCCTTCGCCCCACCATGGACTCTGCCTTGCCCCCGGGCCGTCCGCCCGAGACCCCCACCTTGGACTCTGCCTTGCCCCCGGGTCGTCCGCCCGAGTTCCCCACCATGGACTCTGCCTTGCCCCCGGGCCGTCCGCCCGAGACCCCCACCTTGGACTCTGCCTTGCCCCCGGGCCGTCCGCCCGAGTTCCCCACCTTAGACTCTGCCTTGCCCCCGGGTCGTCCGCCCGAGTTCCCCACCATGGACTCTGCCTTGCCCCCGGGCCGTCCGCCCGAGACCCCCACCTTGGACTCTGCCTTGCCCCCGGGCCGTCCGCCCGAGTTCCCCACCTTAGACTCTGCCTTGCCCCCGGCCGAGATCCCTTCCTGGTCCCCTACTGGGCTCCTGGGCGGTCAGCTTAGTCCCGTCCTCCGGACCCCCTCCACCCACCCTGGTGGCCTAGGGATACGTCCCTCCTCCGGACCCCCTCCACCCACCCTGTTGGACTATGTTGGATTTTTTGTTTAGGGACGTCTGGAATCCGTCCCTTGAGGGGGGGGTTCTGTCACGGTTGTCATGCCAGGTCACGGGTCTATGTCTAGGTTTGGGTGTTTCCGCTGTCCTCTGTCATGTTTTCCTTCCGTCGTTAGTTCCCTGGTGTGTCTCGTTAGTTGATTGTGTTCACCTGTGGCCCTTGTGTTTTCTCCTCCCTCCTCACCTGTGTCTAGTTAGTTGATTATGTTCACCTGTGGCCCTTGTGTTTCTCCTCCCCTGCCCAGCTGTTTCTTGTCTGGTAATTATCCCTCCCTGTATTTAGTCTTGTCTCGTCCTGTGTTCAGTGTTGGTGCTTCTTTTGTTTGTGACCTGGTTCACCGTAGAGTGTTTTGTCTGTTAAAGTTATATGTTAGATAAGAGCCCTTGCAATAAAGGTATTATCAAGTGTTATCTGCGTTTGGGTCCTACCTGCTTCACTCTGCGCTATCAATTGGGACTACTTTTGTATTCCATAGAGGAAAATATCACTTGAAATAAGCCTGAGCAGCATGAGGGCACACCTCTTTACGTCTATGTTTATTTTCTCTAAAAGGGCTCCAGCATTTAAAGAAAACTCCTGACACTTCTTTGAAACCGTTTAGCAGCCTGATACAGTTCAGAGAAAGCCACCAGAGAGGTGTGTGTGTGTTTTCAGTCGGGGGGGGAGCAAACCACAGGAACTCCTATGAGGAACTGTCTGAAACAGAGCAGGCTATCTGAAGCTTTTTACGACACACACACAGCAGGAATAATTGAGCTAAAAATGTACATTTGGGTTTTTAATGCCTTCTAAGTGCAATCTGCACTAGAGGCTGTATGGTACGTTACTCTGACTGCACAGTGAGAGGAAACCCGACAATAAAGGCTTCAGTGTTTCTCCGCTACCATTTTCAATGTGTTCAGCTTTGGCCTCAGTGAACCACGTCTCGTCTGCTCCATAAGACTCACACTGAGTCTCAGCTTGGGTGAGTTGTTTTGGGGGTAACAGTAACAATCTGACATTTTATTATGAATACAGATGTGTTACTCTCCCTTACAGATTGCCGTTATGGAGCAGTTCTTTTCATGAAGCTGTTGGTTTATTTCATAACAGTGTGTCGTGTTTTTTGAAGTTAGCAGAGGTGGTCTTAGTTGCAGTAGGAGGCAGCCCACGTCGACCAAACATGAGTAATCAGCACACAGAGTGCATACTACCCGAAATGTGTTTTAAAGTGCCGAACCATTTCAACTGCACCTTCAAAATATCAAATTAAATTACGTAAATGGTTGTAGCACTTAAAATGGTTTGGCTTAATCTGAGTTTATGTGGTTGACTCCAGTTATTCTAAATTGCTTTGGACAAAAGCAACGGCTAATTGAAAAATTAAATGAAATACAGTTGAATTTGTGTCTTAAATTGAAGAGCTCTCAATAATGGACAACACTTCAACACCGGGACTATATTCGACCTGTTTTTGGGCCATGACCCTAATTGATTTACCACCTTATGGTACAGCACCACCACCAAATAATACATACATTCAACAAAAGAAATACAAGACTTGATAGAAAAGAAAGGACATCACAGGAGTGCACAGACAGACAGCTCATCTCTGAAGGGCAGAGAAACACAACTGAGGACAAAAAAAAAAGATCCAGGGTTTAACCACTTAAAGAAAAGTGGTTGATGACTAAATGACAACAAAATTGCTCTTTTCTGTGAACTCTATTTTCATCAAAGAACTACGTCTTTGAAATGAGGCCTTCCTTCAAATAATTGATGCATTTATGTGCCGCTGCCACCACATTACTTACCTGCCAATCCCCTGTCCCTCTCCCTTTCCTAAAAATAGCTTTCAATCACCACCTCTGTGAACCCCAGTGATTGTTTGTTAATGTGTGTTAATGCTCTCTGTTCTCACCTTCAGGGACTGGAGGGAGTCGGAGTTGGTGTCGCAGTACAGGATGATGTTGTTGGCCATGCTGAAGCTCTCTCTGACTCCCAGGTGGTAGAAGAGCGAGGGCTGCCGGAAAGCGTCCGTCATCTCCACCACGGCGATGTCTGATGGGGAGAGGTACAGACAGTCTAGTGTTAGGTGTCAACTTTCATTTAAAACGTTTCAGTCATGGTGTCAGTTCATCTTGACAGTTTCAAGTCCTCAACACCAAACTTTCCTAAAGGGATTTATTTCCAAAATTCTGCCACACCTTTGGAAACACTCTTATATGTCTTAATGTGTGCATATGTATACATGTGTCAGTTGATTGTGTATATAGGATATACATATTTTTATATATATTTTTATTTTTGTATTCGGGATTGTGGGAAACGGTATTTCGATCTCTCTGTCTGTACACACAAACTGAAAGATTGACAATAAAGTTGACTTTAAAACATTTCAGTTCATCTTGGCGGTTTATAAGACCTCTACACCAAACCTCATGATGCAATAGGAAAGGGAGTTATTTCCAAAATGCTGCCACATCTTTGGAAACACAATATAATTTTATCAAGTTTCAAAGGCTTAACTATCATGCACAATAGCCTAGCATAGTTGATGATAATGACAATTTTAAAGAGGTCCTATTTCCCTTTCCTGTAGTGGGTTATGTAGCTTTTAGTGCATGTAAATGGTCTGCAAAGGCTAAAATCCCTGTGTTCCCTTCAGTTCCTCTCCCACACACTTCCCCCCCCCCCCCCTGCCTGAACCGCCTCCATTGGACTCCTTTGTTTACTTTGTAACATAGGCTGTAGCCACACGAGGACGATAACGGAAACGCACCGAAAGACTTCCGTCCACACGCAATAGGCACCAGAAACGTGTCCGTCCACACGAGACAGCTCGAACCGCTGGAGACGCTGTAGTACATATGCCGGGCCTGTAAGTGGCGCTGTACTCCTGCCACAAAACACACCAAAAGCAGCGAAGAAGACTTCTCGCGCATGCATGGTTGCCCTTCAGTTTATTCACAGCACTGGATTTAGCAGTTTCAATCTTCCGGACAAAATTAGAAAAGTGCCGGTTAAAGGTCTTCTTTGTTATTAATTATTATTACATATTTATAACTAGTTTAGGTAGTTTGAGAGGTAATTAAAATAGCTAAGGGTGATGATCTAACTAGAAGTGTGTTCCACTCATCGCTCCATCACAACGGGCGGAGCTGCAGGTTATCATGCAGAGCTGCGTGTCTCCTGTCCGATTAGACTTCCCTCGCGTTTATGTCCATATCGATCAAATCTAGCTGGAAGCTCCTGCTGGGTGCGCTGACCTGCGAGATACCGGGACCTGGCTCGAAACACTGGGGCTATGGCGTCATCGTTAGCAGGAAATGATCGTATAGGCGTAAACACGGAGCGTTTCGTCTACCCACCTTGGGACCCGTTATCGTTTTCTGCGTTTCCATGTCGGCCTTGTGTGGCCGAACCGTCTATCTGATAGAGAACCGTATACGACCGTTATCGTCCTCGTGTGGCTGCAGCCATAGTGACATCACTGTGTAACACTCACACTTCTATTGGCTGGTATTTCAGTCTATTCAAATCCTTATACTCAAATATCTAAGTGGTTTTAAATGTTCAAATAAAATGGAATCGAAGAGACTTTTGAGTCTGGAAATTGTGCGGTGGCATTTTTTAAAGATTCATTATGTAATACCTTGGCTTACTTATACACAATTGGTAAATACATCAACAATGAAACATGTCAACAATTAATCCTATAAATAATCTGTGTGTAAAACCTGCATCAGATCAGAGGTAACAACAACTTGATACCTTCATTTAGGCCATCATCATTATTGTTCTGATAGAGAGAGACACAGTGATCAAAGGTTAATAAACAAGTATACAGTAAAGCCACATCAAGTGTGTCAGTATTTCACATTATAGGTTGTTACACTGCTATAGATTCCTGTATCCGAGAAGTAAGTCGAGCTAATTCAGAAACACACTCGTGGAAAACACATCTGATGGTTTCAAGTCTATCTATGAATACAAATACGCTCAACACCACACTGACTGCAGCTGGACTCGAGCATATGATCCGGATCAATAGGTCAACAGAAGTAAATATTGCAGAGTGTCACTCAAGCCAGCGGGACCACGGCTTCTGGTGGAGGGGCGGAGAGTTCCCAGCCTTGAACCAAGAGCTGAAGCAGCAAAACAGACTGCTGTGTTTCCAGAGAGCTCTTTCATGGTGCTGTTGATCCAGAGATACTGCATGAACCAGCCAAAAGCATGACGTCCATACCTGTTTACACTTAAAATGTGACACTAACGCACATCAAGCAAACACATCTTGTTCATTATGCGGAGAAAGCTGCACATTGCTCTGTATATTTTTCATATTTCTGTGCATTGCTACCACTAAAAACGTCTGTGAATGCAAAAAAGTGTACATTTCTTGCCTCTTAAACATTGACTTTTCGGGCTTTCCTCTGTTTAGATCATGTAAAAATGAATAAAATAAGTTTGGAATGAAAGAAAAGACACGTAAAGACATCATTTGTCACATTTGTCACGATTTACTGACATTTTCGACCCCAAACTGCTTAATCAAGAAAATAACGGGCAGATTGTTCAGAAATGAAACTACTTAGTTAATAACAAAACTAGCCAACTGTTTACAACCCTACATACATGCGTTTCAAAAGGACATCATGACATACAAAGTGTATACTAAGCAGTACAGTGAACACAACATGGGTACACGTTGTCCCCGAGGCCTCGAGCCACTGATAACTGATAACAACATAAACAGAGTCGCTGCGCTCCAGTAACGACAGAGGAGCTCTGAGAGATAACGCACCGCACCCTGCTTTCTCATCTGCTTCCAACTCTCCACCTCTCTGTGTCAACAAACACATCACATGCAGCTAAAGAGCGTCTCTGATCAGGGAGAACTAATATGTTACAGGTCGTTTCAGGCCATCGACCATTACAGCTGGTGGAGTATCACTGCGGGAATGCACTCCAATATTCTCCAGTCACTGTCAGATAATAGGATTTTCTATTCCGAACATTTGATGGCGGGGAAACTGTCTCTGATTGTCTCGTGTAGTGATCTTGAACAGGGTAATTATTATCAGGTGTTATCAGGTGTTATCAGGTGTTATCTGCACTCAAAAGAACAACAAACAGTGAATCAAAACAACAACAAGGAAGCATGACAAGTGCAATTAAGACCAGATTGCATAGTTAAATACACCAGAGGCTCAACAAATGGTCACTTCCAGGTTTTTATATATTTTTTTAACTTAAAGCTTAGACTCAATACAACACACATCTTACCCAGGTTGCCCAAAATCACAAATGTACAATCTTTACAACATTCAACACCCACCACCTCTGCTTTAGGTAAGGAACAAGAGATTGACAATTGAAGATCGACTAAAGTCACACACAAAATAAGGACTGGAGACTTGACTTAAAGATTTATAAAAAGAAAAAAACCCAAGTGTAGCGACAAACAAAAGTGTCCTAGAGGCTGAGGTCGAAAAAATCTAAACGTCAAAAATCAATACTTAGAACAAGATCGTATTAATGAAAATGATTAACTTCTTATAATATGCCACTCTCTCGCCTTCTCTTCCACACACACCTCACACAGGTATCTACTATTCTTGCCACCCATACCCATGTGACCCAACAAACCCTAACGCATAATTGATCACAATATAATAATATTATAAACAAAACAAAATAATAAACCTTATCAAATCGAATCCCCTCTCTGACATATGGCTCCTACACCAAGTATATTACACATTTCATTATTAGGCCTCTGCACCGTTATGACTTTGTCTCAGCTTTGCTAACACGTCACATGAAGGAACATGTTCAAATGGTTCTGTCCACATCCTCTCATGCAATTTGCATATTGCAACAGGAAAAGCTGCAACTATCAGTACTTTCAGGTTCAAAATGGATAAAATAACAATGATTAATATGAAAGTGACGAAGTGATGACCCAAAAGAAAATCACATTTCAGCTCACTGGAGCGCTTTAGCATCTTATTGTTTTGGTTTGGCATTTTTGATTAATTCTCACTACTCTACTCTACTCTCATACTCCCACTGTTCACTTTCACCCGAGCACCAAACAACAGATGGACTCAGTCAACAGATAGCTGGTGAACATAGTGGAGCAGTTATCCTCCAACGAACAAATTAAATCACAGCTAAGGAGAGGGAATATTGGATTTATATTCGTGGGACTGACAGAAGCACAACACCAAATGGATCTAATGCTGCTTTGTGTCTGCTGGGCTTTTTTCATTGCCCACAAGTTGCAGACAAACATCTATTAATGCAGCTTTAAAAACAGCTTTAATATGTACTCCTCAAATCAATGTGAATCATTACAATTCAACACACAGTGAAAACACATTTCTGCTGAGATCATTCAATATTAGCAACCATTGAATGCTGTCATTTGAATAAATATCCATTTTAAAGAGGCCCCATTATGTTTTCGGGGGTTTTCCATTTCCCCTAGTGTGTTATATGGTTTTGGTGCATGTAAATGGTCTGCAAAGGCTAAAATCCCAAAGTTTCTCTCCCCTGCCATTTCCATTGGTCTCCTTTGTTTACTTTTGTAACATAAAGACATCAGTATGTAACAGTTCCGCCTCTATTGGCTAGCGCTCCAACACATTGTACGTGATTGGCTTAGGGGCAGGACATCTCTAAGCGGTTGACCAATTCTTGCTGACAGAAATATATAAGCGCCCCGCCACAATAAAAACCCCTCTGTCGAGCTTTTAACACTCTGTACCCCGGATTATAATATGTGCACCAGAAGCTGTTGACCAATCACAACAGGGCCTGCCAGCTGACCAATCAGAGCAGACTGGGCTCTGGCTTTAGACAGAGGGTGAAAAGAGGTGATGCAGCACAGGCAGTATGAGAAAAATAAAGAGCTTTTTGAACATTAGAGCATGGAGACATGTCCCAGTAGAGACACTACATACTGATATGAACCTGAAAGTGAGCGTAATAGGGCCCCTTTAATTCAATGGCTCTGTCGCTACATGCCAAAACGGCTCTGCAGAGAGATCAGAGCTTCTGTCCGTGATGCAAATTCATCCAGGAAGCAGGCCTCAGAGCTTCTCATCATCACCCCTCTTTCCTCCACACCATCTTCAGAGAAGCAGCCTGACATTTTCATTACGGCCAACCAGGCAGAGGACAGGATATAAGGCATATTAAGCTCTGTGGCTCTGTGCAGTGATGCAGAATATCAAGAGGGATGTTACTCTCCGGATGAGTAGACAGTGTCTTCACATCAGGATTTCTGCCCTGCGACATGTCAGGTTTCACCTTCTGACGTATAAAGCGGGGGAAGAACACCTTAATCCTCACTCGCTGACCTCTCTGCTTAACAACCACTTGCTACTTCCATATCCATGATGCATTTCTATTAATGATATCTCCACGATCACACTCACACTATTAATGAATGTTTGGACATCTACCGTGTCATAAAAAGTCCAAACCAACACTCACAGGATGAAAGCATTAACTGCAAACCTGATTAACACAGAATAAAATGCTGTTTAGCTTCTTCAGGGCTCTTATTTTATTCACACAAGTTGCTGAATGTCAACATCCAGACAGCGTGAGGCGGCTGATGAATAAAATATAGGCTAGTTTCATTTCTCTGCTGGCGGGAGACGCCATCAATATTGCATTGGCAGAGAGCTTTTAATGCAAACAGGCCATTAAGAAGCAGCGGTGTAACACACAGCTGACAAAAAAGCTTGTTTTCATGGATGCATTGGTCTGCTTAGAAACCCCACCTGCTTCACAGAAACACAGCTGAGGTATGGAAGATGTTTTCTGTCGTAAAGCAGGGCTAATATAGGTGATATATAAAGCCCTGCACATAGGAAGAGAGAAAAGGGCACGACATACGTGAGTGTATTCTGCCGGGAGACGTGCGGCAATCAGTCCTCATAAGTGCTTTGGACTCACAGTGAAACCGCTGAGAGCTGATGATATAGTGTGAAGTGTTTCTCAGTCGAGATGCATACATACTGACTAGTGACTATAATATCATAAAATAAGACATGAAGAACACGTCCCGCACCTTAATAACAACCTGAATGCAGTGGTAGTCGTAGAGAATCACTTTCATCCTTAATTTCCCCAACAGGATGTTCGCTTTTCACTTCACTAACGTTTCTTCAAATCAGAGTTACAGTTCTAGTGCAGGCAGCTATTGTTCATACTATCCGAGCCCAAACATACAGAGTTACAGTAATATAGTAAGTCAATGCTACATCCCAGCCAGAGCTTTAAGGTCTGCTGACCAGCTGTTGCTGATAGTGCTCAAGACCAGGCTCAAAACCTGAGGGCACCGAGCCTTCGCAGCAGCTGGCCCCAGGCTCTGGAACACTCTGCCCCTCCATGTGAGGGTTGTTTAAATCCTCACTAAAGACTCACTTCTTCTCCCTGGCCTTCTAGTCAGAGTGGAGCACCTGACTATTCCCTGTGTTTTTGTTTTATATATTTCTGTTGTAAATTATTGTCTTTTACTGTGATTGTAGTAATGTGTTTTACAGCACTTTGGCTCGAGCAGAAATCGCTTTTAAATGTACTATATGAATAAAACTTGATTTGAATGTATCGCTGAGTGATTTACATCAGATCTGACAGTCTCCTCCTAATGGTTCGTGTCATTTTTAGCACTAGCAGTAGCATCACCATTAGGTCGACATTTGAGGTTGTCAATTTTTGATTTATGAAAAAACACTTGGATTACCAGTGGCTTAGTGTTTGTGTGCTAGCTAGATAATATAATAAATGAAGATGGTGATAATGGTAATGGTATACTTGCTTTATATTGGCATGTTATCATTGTTATTTTGAGCTTAGCTTTTAGTTTAAAGCACCATTCTGGACATATACGGCACTACAGAGCCACTAGCATGGCTGTGGACTCTTTGCAAAAATTGCCAATAATGTGGTTTCATCTAATAAACTGTGAGGCTGCTTTTCTCAGTTTGAAATTGTAAATTCAAAAGCTTTGCATTGAACAAAGCAAAGAATTAAAATATGATCGTCACTTAAAGGGGACCTATCATGCAAAATGCACTTTGTGATGTCTTTTATACATAAATATGTGTCCCCGGTGTGTCGGGGAACTCACGCAGCGTCAGAAAATAAAACCCTCTCTCTTTTCACCCAAATCTTTTAAAAACAGGGGTACAACCAGGGCCACCCCTGGCCAACTTGGGGCCCCAAGCGACATTGTGAGGCCGACAGGAGTGGGACACATACACTGAACAAAAATATAAACGCAACACTTTTGTTTTTGCTCCCATTTTTTATGAGATGAACTCAAAGATCTAAAACATTTTCTATAAACACAAAATAACCATTTCTCTCAAATATTGTTCACAAATCTGAAAGAATCTGTGATAGTGAGCACTTCTCTTTTGCCGAGATAATCCATCCCACCTCACAGGTGTGGCATATCAAGATGCTGATTAGACAGCATGATTATGCCTTAGGCTGGCCACAATAAAAGGCCACTCTGAAACGTGCATTTTTGCTTTATTGGGGGGGTCTGGGGGGGGTCTGGGGGGGTCCGAAAACCAGTCAGTATCTGGTGTGAGGGGTAGGGGTAGGGTTAGGGTTAGGGTAATGTTGTGAATCGAGTGGCCTGTGTTCGTCGTCCATTACATACACCTGTCCATACCATAACCCCACCACCACCATGGGCCACCCTAACCCTACCCCTCACACCAGATACTGCCTGGTTTTTCGGACCCCCCCAATAAAGGACTCACTGCAGGAGAGGGGAGCGTGCTCTGAGATCAGCTGCTGGGCTGTCAGAAGAGGGGGAGAAAAAGAGATCTTCGTCCTCCGTGTTTTATTCTTATAGAAGTAAGAAGAGAAGTAACGGGGCAGAAACCCTCCTTTTTACGCAGCGGTCCAGACATAGACATCAAACGGCGACACATATTCAGTTGCCAGTTACTTTGGCGTTAGGGGCGGGCAGGGATATCTAGATACTTTCCAAGGTTTGACATCATGAATTGTGCTACTTTTAAAGCAAGCAACGATGTTTTCAAATCTGTAATCAAAAAGCTCCTCAAAAACACTATCGAAGCGGTTCATGCCGTTGCTACGTTAGTTGTATAACGTAGCAACGGCATGTATATACTCGCATTTTAGACTCTGTTACTAACTGTATATCTGTAGACTTGGTTGGTCTTAAATGTCCGGTTAGGATGTATTAGAACGAAATCTAAAATGAAAATTGTAAATAAGAAATCTGTATGTAAAAAACCACCTGTATGTAAATTGTAAATAACCCATCTGTTTGTCAAATATGTCTTACATGTCTTAAATGATATGATGAATTGGAAATGGGGGACCCTGATGTAAACAAGACGAAAGTCTTTCTCTGGTCTGCATCCCCTTAACAATTGTATGTTTTGAGCTGTACTGTACTGTACCCAATATACAAGCTGTTAATACACTTTTCAATCAATCAATCAATCAATCAATCAAGTTCAAACAGTAACAAGGGACTATTTTTCTTAGCGGATGCATGTCAATTTAAATCAATACATAAAACTATTTTTTAAATCAATAAAATCATTTTCTAAATCCATAAAAGCATTTCCATTAATATTGGGAGTCATGTCGTTACTTTGTTGAGAATGTGGCCATGTAATAAGCGGGATCGTTCGCGGGCGCGAGCCGGCTCCCGCCGTTCACTTAAAAGAGCCGGCTCTTTGAGGAGGCTCGTTCGCGACCGACACATCACTAGTGAGCATGAGGCATTGCTACAATGGGTGAACTGTTTGGTATTTTGAAAAAAAAACTTCACAGACATGTTTTCTATAGGCCCTACACTTTATGTTTCAAATATAGCATGATAGGCCCACTTTAAAGCTACTGAAAATAATCATTTAATGTAGCCTTAGTTGTATCTCCTCATAGAACACACACTTTGGTTTTTAGATTTTTCATATTATGCGTGTACTCCCAATAAACTTCATTGCATTTGTAGCGACTACAAAAATAACACTAACAAACATTTCCCTATATGACTAAATAATCCAAAGGAGGAAATGCATCACACTTCAAGGCCAGTAGACATGCTGTGAATACTCCCTAACCAAATGTCACGCTTCCCATAGCAATGACAAGGTGTATCTAAAGTGTGTGCTGTGTTCTGTCAGATGCTACATGCATCATTAAGAACAATACACACAGCACAGAACATCCCACAGACGGTGCGTTTGAGTTCCCAGTGAAGAGCTTCAGACGTCGTGCTTGATTCACAATCCAACAGCAGATCCTGCCAGCATAGTGCTGACAGAAGGCTGTGGAAAGCAGAGTAACTTGAGTCACCGTTTAAAACAGCCCTGCCACCTGATCACAGTGGCTGTTGTTGAAGCTGTTGCAATCACAAAATCAGTACAAAAAATCACCTGGGAGAGATTAAGACAAATTGGGTAAAATAAACCCAAAACATGAATAGTGATGCTCTGATAATCCTGCTACACCTCCTACGGCTGGACCTGCTGCTCTTGACCAAAACCAAATTGATTCCCTCGCCTACTGCTCAAAGAAGAGGAGGGAAATAATTCAATACTCTTCACAAACTGGCTTCCAGCAGCTTTTGGTTTGACGCTGCAGTTTCCTGGAGGGTGAGGAGCAGAGAGAGTGGAGATCTTTCTCAGTCGTCTCCTGAGAGCTTCTACCAGTTGCACAGGCTCTTTTTTTGGAGGGGGGGGGGGGTCTGCTCAATATTTTTTAAATCGCAGCAGGATCTAGAAACACTGGAGACTGTTCAAGTAGATATGGATTAACTCTGCAACCCTTTTTTCTGTGCTCAGAGCCAAATGAACAGCATACATTCGGACACAAATAAATCTATTGTAATGATTGTGGGCGGTCAGAGGAATGTAAACAGCCCACAGCTGTAAACAATGCTGACAGTGAGGGCATCTTCTCCACTATACATCCCTGAAGCTGCACACAATGCAAACCAAGCATTACATTTAATGTGTGTTTATGAAATCAATTATGAATTATTGTTCACATTATTTATTCATGCGTGCACTACGCTCTGCATCAGCCAAACGACTCGCTGCACCCTCGCTGCGAGGGGGACCCAAGTTCCCATCAGCAGAAACACGTGGGTTTGCTATCCTGGCTCCAAGATGGTGGAATGAGCTCCCCATTGACATCAGCACAGCAGAAAGCCTGCACATCTTCCGGCGCAGACTGAAAACTCATCTCTTTCGACTCCACTTCGAGCGATAGAATCACTAACAAAGCACTTATATACTAATAAAGGACTGGCTTATCTATAGCCAGTTGAGTAGCACTTGAAATGTTGGCTCTATGAAACCTGATGTACTTATTTGATTCTGTTTTCTTCAGGGTTGTGTCTTCCTGGTTGTATGTACTTATTGTAAGTCGCTTTGGATAAAAGCGTCAGCTAAATGTAATGTAATGTAAAAAAAAAAATGTAATGTCACAGATGTATGCAGGACTTTACACAAATAATAAAAAATGAAATTAAAACGTTATCCTAAACGTAGTTAATCTCCTACGATAATTTATTTAAAAGTATTACAAATTAATAAAAGAGGCGGATTTTCACATGTGAGAAGCTGAAAACACCAAATATTTAGATATTTAGTTTAAATTCATTGTTCATTTAAATGGTTGCTTATTAATTGACTTCTGATCAAATAATACATTCATTGACTTATTGTTTTTACGTTTTTCTCATACTGATATTCTGAATACACTTTGGCTCGACCAAAAATCGTTTAGAAATGTGCTATATAAATAAAACTTGATTTTATTTGATATTGTTCTCTATTTAATAGAGACAAAGAAAACATGTACAAGTAGTCTAGTCTGCAGTCTAACAAGCATTACTGATATGCAAACTATGATTTGCATCAAAATATGATAAGAATTGCACAAATTGTTTTATTCTGTCCAAATAAGTACCTTTGTGTTTGAAATGACCAACATCAACAATAACGTGTTGTCTCTAGCAGGGTACGGGAAGAATAAAGTGTTTTCATGTGCAGGTATGAGCCCTGACTTTGACCTAATAACACTTGATATTTGTGAAAATGTCACCGTGCCTCAATGCTAAAAGCACTGTTATTAAATTACTCCGGCACAGTTTACTCAGGTCAGTCCGGGTCCGGCTGTAATGGCCTGCAGTTTATCTTGTTTTGCTTTGAGCATGTAGGACAGGTACAGTAAGCAAATAGAAAGCACTCGTTACAATCAATTACATAACAACTACACAGAGGATGTTGTAGCCATGGAGACTCAGTGAGGAAAACGCATGTGAGTGAAACAGTGTGCTGCTGTCAAGCTTTTTCCCCTTATCGCTAATGGAGGAGGAGGAAAGAGGCTCGTGTTGGGGAGCCGAGGCTGGATTCAGACAGTGGAATAACTGTATCCAAACTCCACTGGAAATATCTTTTTCCTCGCCTTAATATAAGAGTAACTTCTGGTGTATATAATGGCCAAAGTCCTCAGCCAAATTTCCAACAACTCCAGAAGATGTTTGTTGTGTTCCTGTGAGTTTTGGCAGCTGCTCGATGATTTTCTTCTGTGCCACAGCGGATGTTTTAATGCTGTCAGGTAGCAGCAACATGCAGGATAATAGAGTCTTCAACACAGGACATACTTCAAAACCCCTCTGGAGTTTCCTTGTTAACCTGTTAAGCCCGGAGCCTGTTTTTCAGGCCTCAGGCTCGAAAATGACATTCCCAGAACAAATGACTATAACTTCACTTCTAAAAAGGGGTACATTAATCATCTTTTTCTCAAAGCAACTGATACACCTCTGAGTTGGATGTAGAAAAGTCATAATCAATATAGAATTGTTTTTATTTTAAAGTAAATTCAGATTGAACATAGTAAAAAAATGTAAATGATAGTGTCCGTCCAAAAATAAACCATTACTTATAGTGAAAACCGCCCTTGAATGATGGGATCGGAGGCTAAAAGCTTTAGGAGTCCAAACTACAGGGCCGGCCCTGACCAATTTGCTGCCCTAGGCAAGATTTTAGCTGGCGCCCCCCCCCCCCCAAAATGCAGACATTCACTATGACTCGCGCATGCATGCATGGTTGTGGCATGACCACCAACACAGAAAGATATGGACACAAGATGTGTGCAAATGTATTTAGTATCCTATCCATTTGAACATGATTTAAGTGGGGGGTGGACCTAACCTCCTCTAGGGGGGTCCGGGGCATGCTCCCCCGGGAAGATTTAAAAAAAAAATTATTAATCTGCTGCACTTTGAGAGCAACATTAAGAGATCTATGGATACATCTCTCAACACCCATATGAAACAGAACTGTAAGCAGATTTTCTTTTTCTTTATGGATATTTTACAAATCACTCCCCTTTTAAACTGTATTCTTGTTTATTAATAACAACTTTTTTTTACTGTCATATAGTATTTTATACTATAAGAGAATAGATGAAAATCTATTCTCTTATTTTTTTATAACTATAATGATCATATAAAGGTGTGCCTTTACCTCACTGAGCTGAGGTTATCAGAGCCTTTCAGTCTTTCAGGAGAGAGCTCTCTAAAGCTCTCCCCCCGCGGCCGCTTACACAGTAAATTCCTATGTTAATAAAAGCTGTATGCGTTAAAACCTATAATTGCACACTAAAACCATTATTTCAAAAAAAGAACTATTTCACATAAACCTCTGGTTTTTACTGGGGCGGTTCAACTTGATTTTGGGGGGGGGGGGGGGGGGTGCGCCATAGTTTATGGACGCTGTACACAATATAGGCGTAGTTCTGTTAGTATAAGATAATAAGATGTATTTTGTTGATCCAAAATTCGGGAAATGTGTTATTATTATAATAATAAAATATATATATTTTTTATTTCTAACTTTTTTTCAATTTTCGGCACCCCCCATTGATTGATGCACCCTTAGCATTCGCCTATACTGCCTATGCCAAGGGCCGTCCCTGCCAAACTATAACATATAATAATTACCCTGTATCAAGATTGATGCAAAACAAGTGACATTTGACCTTTTTAGAGAGGTTTAGCAAATAAACCGCACCTTTGGGGTCATTTGGGTGGATTTGCCATTTCTCTGGAACCCATTGGTCGACTTTGGTGATTGACACCTCTTTTGAACCGAAGGGGAAGTTCCACATACACACGCACGTTACCATTAAGGAGTGAGAGTGACACGCACGCATGGGGATTAACAGGTTAACAACCGTAGCTAGGCCTGTGTTGACAATCATTAAAAAGCATTGTGTGAATCTTTGAACAACAGATTGAATGCATTTCCTTCCTCATGCTACGTTTCTTGGAATAGCATTACCATGTTATATTGTTCTACAGTAAAATAGAATAACTGTCTTTCCTCTACTGATAAATGTATCTAATAGATATCAAAGTATGAGATATAAACAAAATAAGCAGAATATTGCTCCAAGTGGACACAAAAGTACCAACTTGAGATTTAGTATGGTTTTAAAAGGACTTGGAAACAGTTCTGTAGGATGACGTCTCTGTTTTAGGTTGGTTTTGTTGTTGAGCTTTTTGGAAAGCAGGTATTTGTTCAAGGCATGCCACACACTCCCTTTTGTATCTTCCTCAAAGATGACACATCTTGTCAAATTTGCGGAAGCTATTGGTCCAAGAGTTTTAAGTAAAAACAAGGTGGTGCATGTTTGTCTCCTAAGAGAGATTCCATTACCTATGAAGAAATACATCGTGGTTTTGTTTGTTAATGTGTTTATTGATCAAACAAATATAAACTCAGACTAATATGTATTCAGGGAATGCCTGGAACAAAACAAATATCTTACGGAAAATGCGTCACTGGCAACTGAAAGTGAAATAGTCTTTGGAAATGTAACATGAATACAAGCTACGGTTCATGTGAAGCCTGAAGTCTAGACAGAGTAAACAGCTACTGGAGGCATTCTCCCAAAATACAACCCTGGGAATGGAAGAACTGTCCCATAAAAGTCTATTAAGTTAGCATCACCGTCTCCCAGAGGATAACATGTGAAATACCAGACAATGGTCATACTGTAGTTTAGAAGCCCTGCCCAGCAGAGAGACTAATGCCTTCTGTATTTTTAGACACTAGTGTGCTTGAAAGGAACAACCCAGACAACACCACGATGCAGGACATGGAACCAGCCTTCCAGTTGCATGCTTTCCTGACACTGTTTTCTAAAACTTCTGCTCCACTTTGTTGCTTTTCACACACTGAGAGATTTGACAAACTGCAGTGCTTTGGCCACGAGGGGAAGAGAGCTGGGAACAGAATGTGAATTCATCTGACAAAACACGCTTTGAGAAACTCATGCTGCTGTTGCCCCGACATGCCTCCTCGGTTCAAGACATTTGCTTAAACAAGAGGGATTTGTTCTTATTCCAAGTAAACAATGATTTCACCTCATTACTTCACCTGAGAGGATTAAGGTGTCACTGTGCTTACTTGCTGCATTGAAGTGAAGCTACACTCAGCAGAAATGAGTTTGAGAGGTGGAAATTTGCAATGGCTGCGACCATTCCCACGTTCAAGCATTCACACACACACAATCTTACAGACACTTGACCTCTCTTACACTTGAGAAACCCGGGAACCCAGTTTGAAGACAACCAATCAACAGTTCTGCTTTTCCATCTGTTAGCAGAAACATCACACAGCCACTGTCTTTCGTCAGTGTCGGTGTTGAAGTGGTCTGTTTTTAAGGATCATTGACGTGATACACTCTGGAGGAATTAGTCATCCTGCTAGCATATCTCTGGAGACAATATTGTTGGACTTTAAGTTTTTATTCATCCAGTGAATTTTGGATTATGACCAACATTTTGAACAGATATTCATGTTCCCAGCTTTGAATGCGATTTTGTGATCCTTTGATTCCTGAAGCACCATCACTTTCCAATTATTTTACTAAATACCTGCAAGATAAGACAATGAGATCAGTCTCATCTACTTTGTGTTGAGTGCTAAGTAGCATGCGATGCAATATTAGCAAGCTAACTAATGTCTGCTTGGCCTCATCATGTTAGCATTGTCATTGTGAGCTACAACATTTGCTAGACGTATAGCCTACCAGTCCTTTGGTGTTTGCATGCAAAGATATCTTTCTTACAGATTAAAATGGAACATTTATTTGGTTAGTCTGAAGACAGGTTCATATCCAGAGGGGTGACTGAGAATGAGAAGAAATAGATGAGGGAACTTGGCTCCTGTGTGAACTTTCAGAATACGTTAACAAACGCCTCTAACTTGTGAAATGACACAGTTTTGATGTTGCCACCTTGAAACAATGTTCTCTTTCCCCCCAGCCACCCTTTGTTTTACTTTCAAACACACAGTTTTGCATCCACGTCATTCTGTGACCTTTGCGGTGCATGTGCAGGATCCAAACACCTAGTGAGAGGAGTAAAGTTTTGATGAGTAACACCCTCTCTGTTAACAGATACTGTACCTGGTTACAATCCTAATACAAGATACCGTATAGTGCACAGTGTTTACCTCAGATAGAGTCAGTGTTGGTTCTTCAGCTCTATTATTTAATATTTTCTCTTTTAAATCAAAAGGATTGCACTTAAATGTTCCTCCTCTTATATCACTGTACACATAAACACACTTTTCTGCATGCAGTGATAATCCACTGATCTTTTTGGCTAGTTAGATACAGACTGCCTTCAGGTTCCTTATCACACTGATATACGAGCCACTGACTCTCCACTGCTCTCTTAAGACGCCGGCTACACGCTCCTCCTGCTGCCTTTTACCTCAAATGAACCCCTGATAAGACCTGAAAGGGAGTGTTAATACACCGCCTCTCTACCACCTGTCATTTCTCTGGAGAGTGCTTAAGAGATTTGCCCTCAGGTTTGTCCAACCGTAAACTGCACATGTTCAGTGTACTGTATGTGAAGAATACTCACTTAACACGCTGTTTGATGCTGAAGTACTGACATGTTGGGTATTACTGCTATTAGTCTGCAGGGCAAGAAAAGATATCAAGTGGAATGTGGGTTTCACAATAATAGTGAATGGAGAAGAACACCACAGTTTGCACTTCCTGTTGAGAAACACCAGCTTTTTCTTGCCAATGCTGTGCTTACATTCTCGTTTCTGCCCCTGATGCCAGTGAGTTGCCTTTGGGCTTAATCTTTATGACCTTGAGCTCTCTCACCTCTGAGGAGCAGCCGAGCATACAGAGGGAACAGGAAGGAGGGGAAACAGCTGAGCGGAGGGCCAGCTGACGGGATTACAGTCAATCATGTGCTGGAGAATCCCAGGACATTACACATGTGTTTGGGTGAACTACTTAGATGTTATGTTGATATTTCAAACTAAAGCCACATTGTTATAGATATGTAAGAACATTTGCAGGACTCTATCTGAGATCTTCCCATTCACACACATTTGATTCAATAAAATCCAGCAAAAAAACACGATTTCAATTGAAACACTGTGATCTTTAGATGTGCTAAAGGGGGCAAAGTGAATACTTCAAATCAAGTTTAACTTTGGTAAACTTGACACACAAATTCCTGACAATGGATCGATAACATGTGACATTTTGCTGTTGCAAAATGACTGTCTTTTGTTACTATTGCACTGCAGTAAAGTGTTTTTATTACATGTACAGCACTTTGGCTCGACCAAACATCGTTTTTAAATGTGCTCTATAAATAAAACTTGATTTGATTTGATTTGATTTGACCCTGACAGTGTGTCCTTTACAGGAAACAGAGCTGGGGTTTCAAAAATGGGGGAAGCTAACTTATTTGTTGTGTTGGTCAATCTACATTACATGTTACTTGTTAGACGCTTTTATCCAAAGCGACTTACATATTCAACACTGTGGACAATCAGCACAGAAGCAATTTGGGGTGAAGTGTCTCAGGGACACAACGACATGCTGACTGCAGTGGGGTTTGAGCCTGTGCTCCCCTGATCTGAACACCAACACACTAGCCCACTGCACCACACACCTCCCTGTCTAATCTACTTAACACTCCACTGCCCAAATACAAACTGTTCCTCAATACAAGGAATGGTTTACAGACAGTTGTGAGAAATTAACCGTCAGTTAGCAAGCTAGTGATCGTTGAAAGCTTTTCCCCCTCATCAGTATCTTATCTAATGAACATAACAAAATGCCATTTGGAGTAGTTAGTCCTCTCAAAATAGGCAGTGTTACTCTGAATGTGGACGAATTTTGCAGTTGAGGGTCACTGCAGGCAATACTTAGGCTGGAGCCACACAAGGACGATAACGCAAACGGACCGAAATCGATATCAAAAAAGTCCTGTGACCTGTCGCTACGGTCTGCAGTAGATGCGGTGTTGCTGGCGTTTAGTGATGGCTGCTTTAACCATTTTCGTATAAATGATTATCCACAGATGTGTGTCACTGCTGTGGAAGCACTTTGGAAGTGATGCATGCGCAGCGGAGCAGGTCACGCGCACCTGACACAATTTGTTGATTGTATTTTTCACTCCGTTCTCTTTTTTGAATAGAGGGTGCGTAACATTCAACTGCCCGAAGATCCCGACACGAAGCCTGAAGGGTAAACACACCAGGTTTACTAATCTCCCCGCACAATTTGTCTCTGGTGTCGGAATGTCTCGCTATGTTAGTACATTCTTAAAAAACAAAACGTTGTTGAGCATTGTAACGGGTAATATGTTACCCACATTTCATTAGCAATGCGTTACATTACTTCGTTACAGCAAAAAGTCATATATTACTGTAACTCCGATACTTTTGCACCCAACACTGCCTGTAGCAGATACGACCGTTATCGTCCTCGCGTGGCCGGGGCATTAGATAACATACGAAAATGTGTTGACTTTGCATTTAGATGTTGTATGTAGAGGATTTGTGACCATGCTCAACAATGCACTTCCCTCAGCCTTCTCAATAATGCAACCAATTGAAAAAGTGGACAGCCTGAAAATAATTTCTGAGTCGCTGGTGGAGTGGCGAGCGCAAAGACAAGAGGTCAGAAAAACACTCAGGCAGACGACGAAGAGGAGTTCCTTTCAAAGTTCTCAGGAATTGTTTCAAAAAGCCATTGTGCTCGGTGTGAATCCCACAGTACCGCAGTGTAATAATCAACTGGAGAGATAACACTCTGCAAACCACAGCTATGAGGAAACAGCAGCTCATTAACAGCAAGTCTTGATCCATTGATACACTAACTGCTGTATTGTTGATATTGCTCGAAGGTATTATGGCACTGTAGAGACTGACATGTGTTTGCTTAAAAATCATTTGTGATATTCCGCATGTATCTCATTACGCATTTGACAAAGGAAGAATTGCTTTAGCTGGATGTGTTTAACCAGCATTAGGATGTCAACATGCTTTTATCATCAGAGTCATATATTATTTAAAACATATTGAGCAACTTAACTGTTCACTACATCAATCAAATTGAAATCTAATTTACTTGGTATCAATATGATCAAAGAGAGATCTACTATCAACTCTGAATCGTATTGATTTATTGTTTCGAGTACAAGATAGACCAATTAGTTTTAAGAGCAGAGGAAAACAACAACAGTAAAAATACCTCATTATTATAAGGATTAATTCACTCCAAAATAAAAGAATAAATTCCTTTTTACTTAGAGTGCCATTAATCAATTTAAATTCTTTTTGAGTCGCCAAGTGTCTGCTTTTAATTTTAATTAAACTAGACGTGCTCAAAGTGCAAAAATAAATAATAAAACTCAACAGAAATGTCTCTTTCCCAGAAAATCATGACCCAATTTCTCAAGATCATCCATAGGCTTTGTTGTGAGCAGTTTCATGCAGGAACTATTTTCTGTCTGCCATATCACATCTACTTAAACCATCTGGATTCATCAGTAGCACTGTATGAGATGATTTTTAGGTGAACCGTCCCTTTAAGTAAGTCACTTTCGCCTCATCTAACTACGATCATATCTACATTACTGGCCCTTTTATGTTTGGATACATTCATTTGGATTCTGGGACTGGCGCCATTACATTACATCACCTCCATTATTCCCACCTACAAAGGCTGAGGATTGGCTTGGCTGAGCTCCAAGCCAAACACACCTTTGAACTGCAATGCAACATTTAGGAGGTGGATGATGATTCAGACATCTGGAGTCCACAAGAATACAGACTTCTTCTGCAGCTCACAATGACCAGATCCACAGGAGCATCTGATGCATTTATCATCTCGCTAAAGCATGGTGCACTCGCTCAGTGGATGTGTGGTCAATACTCAAAGGTTAGTTTAGGGCTCCTACATTATGGGTGTATTATATATAATACATTGTAATGATGAGTCAGGACAGATGGAGGAGTGAAGCAGCAGCTCTGACAGGTACTGTGCAAGTGACTCAAATCAGCTGCGACCTAGAAATAAACGTATCCTTCAGACCACTGTGAGCAACAACTCCCTGCAGCAGAAATGTTTTATCAGCACGTGGAAAAGAGTGGTTCACAGACTATCAAGGTTAGACTGTTTCTGCAACCGTATGCATTAAGTCCTAAGGTAGGTAGTGATAAGGGACCCAACCCAACATCGTTTACAGATGATACAAACTGAAGAATCAGCCATGTTGCTAGGTAAAAATATGCAATTGAACTGCAATTTTTTGGCAGGTATGAACCGGAAAATGAGGCATATAAGGGCCACGTTAAATCAATATATATGTTTGACTGTTGTTCAAAGAAAATCAAGACATAAGAGTACATCATGCAGGCACCTGGGAATTGGGATGGAGATTTGTTTCTTGTGCAATATTAAGATAAACAAATTCAATAAATAGCAGTTTCATCCTAAATGTAAGCTCTACTCTTCCAAATGTATACTTTTTTGCTGATATCTTCCTTTTTATGATTAACATGTCCGGTCATTTGTTATTTCTTTCTGTTTAACACAACATCACTGTTGATTAGTCTCAATCAATAACTTCATGTGATCACTGTGAGTGAGACAAGCGATACATTCCTGATCATCACATCTCATATAAAGGAATACAAATGAACCCGATAAGATATGGTGAGTCATTGTTGTTTGTCTAGAGATCTACATTCTCCCAAACACTTCCTGTGTATCGTTACTCTGAGGCTTGACAATCAGCTCGGTCCGTCTCTCAGACATTTAAGGCAGACTGGAATCTGGACTAATCATCTTTCCAAATCAACACGTGCTTTCAGTGTGTCTCTGAGCTCATTGTTTAAAGGTCTCTGCTGTCTGGCCTTCATCTCTGATGCACACTCGTGCAGGAAGAGGATGAAGCAACATGTGTGTGAGCAGATAGAGCTCAGGGTTTCTGGGAAAGTGCCTCTGCCCTCCCATGTGAATTTATGGGGAAATTCCACAGAAGTTCAGAGGAAGAAAAACAAATAAAAACACACAAATACAAAAGAGAACATGGCGTGTTTGTACAACTAATAACGTGATGTTATGACAAGCAACACGCCTGTCATGTGTTCAGCAGAAATACAACCGTCTGGTTTTCCTATTCATTATGAAGTGGGTAAAGTGTTGGTACATCAATTACATGACAAGAGTGTTACTGCACTAGTTTCCCATCAATTGCACGATTTGAACATGAATACAACTCAAAGTAGCCGCTTAACATTTTTGCTTGATATTCACTTTGATGATATTAGGCATCATTTATCGTCAATATACTTCTCATCAAAAATCACCAACAAATCCTGTCTAAAACAATCTTCTATTATATAAGTTGTAGATTAATCAGCCAATTATTCACACGATTAATCAATTAATGTTAATTATATTTACTTACATTCATGAAGGCACATTTTATGTTTATTAGAAACCTCTTATTAATGACTTAACAAATGATACAGAATGTTTCATCACAACCCCAAGTTCTTCGTTATACTGTATGGCTTGTAATTAGTGCAATTTACATTACACTTAAGAAATGAGCAATTAATACATCTTATAAACCTTTTGTAAAGAGTAATATTTCAAATGTAAAGCGGGTCTGAATTCTAGCCGCTATAATGCAGTTGAACAAAATCTCTACTATTACCTTCAACCTTTTAATCAAAATGAGCTAAACTGTTAAATCTACTCTGACCTCCACGTAAAACAGGCTCCATTGGAAATGCCAGTTTTCTTAGTGATTCTGCCACTATGTTCTTTACCTTGTACACGCTGCACTTTCACAGCGTATTATTACCTATAGTTGTCCTTGTAGAAAACATGTTCCAATGCCTTTAGAAACGAGACCAAAATGACTCATATTTGTATTCGTCCTTAGGATAAGGTCTTTTCAAGTAATCGTTTTAAATGCTATTACATTTTGAGTTGTAAGTAAAGTAGGCCCATCAAAGTATGATAAATCCTATTGTATCCTTGAAACGTATATATTATCATTACCATTATTATTATTATAAATACATAATATTATTATTATTTATTACATTACAGATTATATTTTTATACACCTGGAAATAATTACTGCACTTTATTCCTTATTCCTTTATTCCTTATTCCTAAGTATGTATGCTGCGTGTATTTTGTTGTCTTATGTTGTGATGTTTTTTTTGTACATGTATAATGACATTAAACGATTCTATTCTATATTCTGGTAGCTGCTGTGTTCTCCTTTAAAAGGCTTTGTGGTTCTCAGTAACAGCTGCAGGAATCTGGGTTGTTGTCCTTTGATTTGAGCAATATCTGATGAACAGATCCTCCTCATCCCAAATATGGGAGTGAAATGCAAACATCGCTGCTGCTGCCCCCTCTTCAACACACCCTGGACATTACAGCTGCTTCTTATTTGACCACAGCCTCTGACTTTGTGTACAACTGAACGTTTCCACTCGGAGTATGAGCCAGCTACTGCACATACAGCATGGATAAGAATGGAAAGTGCTTTCAGGGTTCAGGTTTGCGTCTCCGCTCGTAGATTTCCAGTGGAAAGTCCAGCCTCATGGTTTCCCCCATGATGACGGTCTGGCACAATACTGGAGGCGCACAATGGAAGGGAGGGAAACTATGCATGGGGGGGGGGAAATATAACAATCAAGCCCTTATGGAGCAAATGAATCAAACCCCAATGATGCACTTCTGTTCAATGACTTCCAGCTTTGTTCAGTACAGTGGGGAAATAACTGAGCATGCAGCCTCAAGCCCTGACATGCAGAGAGAGAAGTGTTGTGTTTAAGGAGCAAACAGCAACCTGTCCTGCAGGCAAACAGCTTCCAGGGGAGAGGTGACCTTTGACCCCCGACACTAGCATTCCTGTGACATGCCATCATGAAGTAGTGGCATTTCTCGGGTGACTGGGTATTGATCATTTAGTTTAATCATTACATTGGGGAGCAGAGATTACATTCCTGTGTATCAACAAGGCCACAGCCACTCCATAGACACTATGCATTACACTAATGCACACTAACAATAACTTATTTTTATTTATTTCATTTAAGTATTGCCAGTTCTGCACAACCCTCTGAACATTTGCACATTTGTATACAAGCTGCTTTAACACTTTTCATAACTTTTAATTGGGAGGCTGTGGCTCAGTGGTGTGTGCGCTTAACTTCGAATCAGGGGGAAGCAAGTTCGAGTCCCACTGCAGTCAGCATGTCGTTGTGTCCCTGGGACACTTGACCCCAAATTGCTCCTGGGGATTGCCCACAGTATTGAGTGTGTAAGTCGCTTTGGATAAAAGCGTCTAACAAGTAACATCATTTAGTACAGTTACAATATTTAATTGTATTATTCTGAGTATTTTTTCATAGTATACTGAATGTAGTTTTTTTATGTATCCACATTTCATGTAAACAATTTTCTTGAGGTTATTGTTATGATGTTTTTTTGTACAGTTTTTCATATTTATTCGTGGGTCTTACAATTCATTTAATTGAACTGTGTTCATGTATGCATCACATACACCAAGGAACATTCCTGTTATGTGTGAACCTGTTTCTGATCTGAATTGATTCTATTAAAATCCCAACAGGCAGCGTTCAGGATCAGTTTTCTAAAGTTTCGGGTTGGATGTTGCTCTGACTCACCTGCATTGTAGAAGCTGTCCAGCACCATGGTCTCCCCAAAGTCCAGCTTCCCGAAGTTGACAGTCTCCAGCTTGCTGCCCGATGTCTCGCAGGCGTCCTTCAGGCACTGCAGCGCCATGCTCTCCGCGTTATTCTGCTGGCTCGCCTCTCCGTTCACCACATAGGCCACCGTCACCGGCCTGCTTTTGCACGACTTCCCGGTGGACAGCAAGCCCCCTCCTTCCATAGGGTTGCTGCATGGAGTCGGGCTGAGACTCCCGCTGTTGACCACAGAGTCCTGCCAGAAGGTCCCAGCTGCGGGGATCCCACCACCTCCTCCACCTCCACTGCTTTCCCCAACGAGGCTCTCTCTGCCGGGACGAACTCCGAAGCAAGGCACCGGTAAGGATATCCCGTCCTGGTTTATACTCATCATGTTTAAAGGGTCACTCACTAACTTGAAGTGTGGGTTGCGATGAGCCGCTTCTCCAAGCAGTCCTCCATGGAGAGCCAGCGTTACGCACGGCGGTGACCCATGGAGCCTCTGCACAGGCACGACGTGCAAAGCTTCCTTCAACACAGACACACACGGTTAGAGCTGCAGCTGCACATCATGCTGCATGTTTACTGACGGTTGCACGCCTAAAACAAAGCCCCGGATAACGCTGTTTGCTCGAAGCTTGGTCACGACACTGTTCCGAGGAGAGAAAAACACCAGAGGGAAATCCAGCAAATCCGCGCATTCCTTCAACAACAAATCCACATACTTCCTGAAGTTGAGCAACACTGGCGCACAGAAGGCAGAAATGTCACCAAGAGACGAAGTTTAGCGCAGTTTGAAGGCTCGCAGCGGCGTGTCACCTCCAAAGAGAAAGTAGACTGCACGCGCAGAGGCTCTTTTCATGTGCATGCAGAGCCTGCCAAGTGCCCAGTTTCCAATGTTATCTCCCTCACTCACGCACAGGGCGGGGAGACAGAGCACAGCCTGCTGGAGCTGGGCGGGGACAGCATGTCCATATGAGGAGTTCAGGAAAGGAGCAGAACACAACACGACTACTGCGAGAAATCAACCACTATTAGAAATGCAGGCTCAAATGTGTCAGCTGATATAGGCTATGCATCATGTTGAGAGAGAATGAAAGTGGTGGAAGCATATTATTGAACATCAATCTCTTTAATGATGTCAGAGTTTTTTTTGCAGGGCTGTAAACTGAGAGCATTTCATAATTCATTCATAATTTAATTGCTTCGTCCATTCATGTTGTCAAACTAAACAGATTACAGACTTATGTGCAATGATAATAATTCAGTTGCTATCAAGTACAAAAGTAACACAGCTACAGTATGCAGGGCCACCCCTAGCCAACTTGTGGCCCCACGCAAAGTTATATAAGGAGGCCCTCTGTGTCGCGAGCGTCGACCGGGGGGGCGGGGCATTGTGCTAGTGGAGCCTCGCAGCGGCGAAACTGTGCCGCGCCTGCCCTAATTGCGCCACATACGCGCATAGAGGTGCGCCGCAAGATGAGGTCAACAACAAACAACAAAGCCCTCGGCGAGGTGAGGCCCCACGCGGCCCTGCAGCTATGTTGCAAACCATGGATTTGTTATTCTATGTGAAGAATCTTAGAGTTACATTCATTGTGTATGTACTTCATGTGGAAGCCTCCTGTTTTCAGGTTTTGTCACCTGTTGTTACCTGGTGGTCTCTCTCTTTCCTGTCACGAGGAGGACCTCTTGTGGCAAATGCCTGCTATTACAGGTCAGTGCATGAAGAACACACTGTACCTTATGGAGTCTATCAACAACAAGCATCACATAACAAAAATCCCAGAAGACGTGTGTGGGTTTTTTATGAAGAGAGGTTGGCTTTCTTTCTCAGTACCAGAGCGTTCAGTTGAATTCACGCAGTCAGTATTTGTATTACATCTCTCACCTTTGGCACAAATGCAATCCTTTCTCCACGAGAGGGGCCTTTTTGAAAATCTACTAAACTCATTTTTAGTTCAAACTATAGGACAGTGTTGAATGTCTGGAGTTAAGGTTAATGATATCTTATCCAACTTTGCAACATTGAGAGAAAGTACATAGATTGATGTAAATCGATCCCTTCCACAGATTAATCTACACTTGTGTTTCTGTATATTACTCAAATATGAATATAAAAGCTAAGCCTAATCAGGTTGTTGTTGCTAATAGTTGAAAAGGAAAGGACTTGTACTACATTCAAAACAAGAGTTTGGTTTTGGTACAATACTGTAGTTAGGTTGTTTGTGTATTTGTTTGCAGAAAGTCAAATAGTAAAGGAATTTCCATAATTATCAAACTTCAAAACACAAGGAAATGTTCACACAATCACAATTATGTGAAGAGTTGCCATTGGCTCCCCTAACACAACATCATCATGTCCCAGGAGCAACAACACACCGGCTCATGTGAGCAAATCAGAATGTACAATTTTGTTCAAATTAGAAAGGTATCAAGAATTGAGAATGAAAAACTCCTCATTGGAGGAAGCTTATATTTAAAAAATATCAGTAACGGATACATATTTGTAGTTAGTTTTTGTTTATCATTCATTTGTTTCCCTTTAGTGTAGAGCAGCGTCTTTGCATTAGCTAATAAACACATAGTTTGTAAAATGTTGCACTATATACAACTGCTATAGGGTTAGAACAATGCAACAGTATTTTATTGACAATGTAAAAAGAGGTTTTTGTGTGCTATGGTCAAATATGCCGATTATTAAAGTGACTTTGACATTACATATGTTTACTGTATTTGTTGCTTTAATCGACACATATAATCTCAACTATTCATTATGAGGCAAGACAAATAGAGTTTAAATAAGATAACATGTCACAGATGTAGTGGCAAAATTACAAGCTTTCAATAATACTGATGCTTCTTAGTGGCAGAACTTCGACCATACATAAAACCGGAAAGTCTTTCAACAATTTCCACCTTTGGAGAAAATATAATTGTGTTGAATAAAGTCATTCTAATAGCATCTAATACACCAGTCGATAGATGACATACATATGTACAGCAGTGTTTCCCCCTGTCTGCCACTAGATGTCCCGCAGTGACCACGCATGGATCTGTGGGTTTTCAGCCCTTTATGGCGAGGCTGCCAAACCAAACACATCCACAGGGCTGTGTTATTTCTCTGCCTTTAAACACATCTGTCTGCTCCTCATGGTTTAGCTGTGGGCACATTGCAGATAATCACACCCAAACTATTTATGCATCACTGTGTCCTCCTATTGGCACTCACATCAAGTGCTGGAACGCAGAGGTGACATTACTGTGAGTCAAATTACACATTATTCAATGCGATGAATATTTACATTTTAATAGGGAAATCTAAATGTTATTCACATCATCCTGTCATCCTCATTCACACACACACACACACACACACACACACACACACACACACACACACACACACACACACACACACACACACACACACACACACACACGCACATCTGTCTGCCATATGCATATATTAGGGGGGATTTCTTTTAATGACAGATGATGAACGTTTGAGAATGTATTGCATTAATAAGAAACAATTAAGACGTAGAAACAGCAGGAAAAGCAAACAGCAGCACGGGGAAACAAAACACTACCAGTCGTCTTGCCTCTTGCAGCCAACACAGTTTGACACATCTGGCACACAGAGCTTCTGATCCGCTGATCTTCCACATCCTGCAGCCGAGCCCCACAACGTTTCTGGCTGCAGGCGGGAACACTTTCTCCTGAAGCCTTTTCATATTAAAGGCGTATTCAACTACTGGGAAGGTGCATCCTGTGACCTGAGCTTAAATTAAATAACAGACATTTAATGGTGATATCCTGATTTTCATAATTTGGACCATTATTATCAGTGTTGGAAGACGTTTCCAGATTCTTCACTGAGTACAATTATCTCTTATTCTTAGTGAAGCCTAGGTAAAAGTGGATGGTGGTTAGGAAACAAAGGTTGAAGTACATTTTTTTGTTTATCCACTGACGTGTGCATGCAAACAATCACACACATGTGCACACACACACACACACACACACACAAAAGGGGCAGTGTTTTGCCCAAAAAGGTAGTTGGTTGCCTCACTGCAACACCAAGCCCTAGAGCTGTAAGATGTAAGAATAGATATTTTTTGGGCCACTTGGAGGCAGTAATACAAGCTGTAAACACACCATTGATGTATTCTCACCTTATAAAGCGATGGAGAATGTGTAAGCAATGTAGACATGAGGCAAACACAGAGCAACATAGACATTCACTTGGGTTTCTAGTTTCTTCTTGCCACCAGGGAATGTAATATTCACACTGCTTTAAGCTCTGTTTTGGTCTCTACTCTGTCCTTTTCTGCTGCTTACCAAAACAGAACGCTGAAAGATGATCAAAGGGGAGCTGCACAGTCAGTGACAATTCTCTCTATCAACCAATAGTCATTTAATACATTGTTAATATAAAAACAATGATTTTGCTGAACTCGTGTCCTCTGATGTATACATGTACATACATGGGTGTGGTTAGTTAACTGTGACTAGTACACTCCCTTATTTATGATACCCTCATTAATATTACCGTATTAGGTGTTGCCCCAGTTGAGTAGCACTTGAAATGTTTGGCTCTATGAAACCTGATGTACTTATATGATTCTGTTTTCTTCAAGGTTGTGTCTTCCTGGTCGAATGTACTTAAGTCGCTTTGGATAAAAGCGTCAGCTAAATGCAATGTAATGTAATGTAATGTAACGGTATCTTGTTATATAAAAATTGACATCAGGTTTTTCTTATAAATGTCAAGTGCCAAATAGTTGTGTTGTTGCTTAGTCTAGCAACATCTTTTGTTTAGAGCATCAACAATTAATCAAGTAATCGATTAGTCGATCAACAGACACTATTTTGATGATCGACGAATCAGTTTTTAGCCTCTTATATCTGGAGCGATTCTCTCTTTTTAATATCATATTAAATGGGATATATTTGGGTATGGACTTATAAAACAAGATATTTTATATATTTGTATAATATATATTATCTCAAACTTAAAAAAACTCAGGATATTGTTCTACTCTTTTATGACATGATACATTGAGAAATTAATTGGCAGATTAATCGATGTTGAACATATATGTTGGAAGGAAGCAGCCATAGTTTTGGTTATGTCTTGCCTCAGAATTACAGTCTCTAATAGAAAGTAAATGCATGTTTTAGTAGAATTACATACAAACAACAGTATGGAGTAATGGGTGAAGTTTGTTAGGGTTTGAGAGTAGTTAACCATCAATAGGCCGTCCATGCTCTCACCCTGCAAATAAAGCTTTCCATTCTGCTCTGCCACAGACCATGAAATAGTCACTCAGCTCTGAAATGGAGAGAATCACTCACATGGAGAAACAGCGAGAAGTTCAGTTAGTTCTGCCGTGCAGGTAGGAGATAGATACTTGGAGGCACAGACTTATTGCAGCCCTCCATAGATATCTGCCAAAGTCTACACAAACATTAGAGGGAAACGGGGAAACAAAATTACAGAAATCTGCTAAGTTTGACAAATGGCCGATCCTGCTTTGCCACAAGCTATTAGCCTGCAATGATTAATAAGTGAGAAAATAATTGCACTTCATTGAGATTGATGACGCCCCATTTAACCTCCCCTCTCATCCTGCCTGCGCCACAGAGCAACGAGATGAGCCTCGGACACACTGCTGCTACACACACACAACACACACACACATAGGGTCTGTGATGATCCTGCGGGGCATTTTTTAAAAGCCTCGCAGCGCTCTGATCATAAGTTCATTGTTAGTAAGTGAAAAACAATGATCTCAGCGCTAGGAGGCCTCTGGGAATCTCTCACTCCACCAATATAGAAGCATTTAAGTCAAACACCATGGGGAATTAATGACAGTGGAGTCACCATTAACTCCTACGCTAACGAGTTTCTGAGCTTTGGCCCTCTTGTTAGACACATCTCTGTGTGTGTTTGCTTGTGTTGGAGATCTTGTTGATCTGAAACACACACAGGGTAAACGTGTTTGAATGCCATTTTCACGGGTAAAATGCAAACAAAGCGGGCGGCGATCAGGCGAGGCGCTGGGAGTGCCGTGGCGCCTTATCCTCTCAGTCTGCAAAGAGACGTGGCCAAGGTTATTAAAGAAGGATGTAGCAGAGCAAGATGGCCGCTGTTGTGACCAGAGGCGGTGTGGAGAGATAAATGGTTGACCCAGCCTGGTGTCAGGTTAGGATTGATGCCACTATCAGCCCCACTGCTTTCCCAATGATTTTCTCAAATCTCTGATAGAGTGTGTTATCTAGTTACTGGCATGAGGGCAACGGCCTGCAGGCACAGAGAAGGTCAATCTATGAGGACAATCTTTGTTGGACTAAATGAGAAAAAAGACCTCACAAAAAAGAATAAAAAGCAGCTGCTAGGTCTCTGGGATAAGATAAGCCAAATTACTTCTCTTTAGTAGGATAGGCCTTGGGCTAAACATCAAAAAAAATTAAGTGAGGCGGCTTGTGTGCTCTCTAACTTCAATGTTGTAGATTTCACCTGGATCCTCGGCTTCCTTGAACTAATGTTGATTCGGTGAGTGTGTGTTTGTTTGCTGTTTAATCTGCATTACCCTAATACATCTCAGGACATTTCCATCATATAATAACGTTAAAACACCCAAAGGTCGTACAGCTTCTCCCCACAATCTCACTCTATCAAACCTCTTTTCAAAACTGGGGGGAAAGAGTTTGACTAATAGCTTGTAATTTACCGGGCGAGGTCCTGATCAATAAAAGTGTGCCAATAATGATGGAGAGGTCTGTGCGAGGGGAAATGATTCCACTCATTCTCTGAGAAAGATGAAGGTGTGGACACGGCCTCCGGCTGTAGGCAGATGTCCACAGGTGCTCGGTTAGTATGAGGGTGATGAGTAAGAAGACAAATAACACACACGAAAAGCACTGTGTGTTTTCCCTTGTGGTGCATAGGATCAAAACTTTATAAAGACACACACACACACACACACACACACACACACACACACACACACACACACACACACACACACACCATGTATACATCACTTCAGGGGACATTACATTGACTTACATGCATTTCCTGGAGACTTATCCTAACCTTAACCATAACCAACACATGCCTAACCCTAACCCTTACCCTTAACCTTACCCTAACCCTAATCCTAAACCTAACCAAGTCTTCACCCTAAAATGAATGATTCCCTCCATTATGTCCCCATAAGGGAGGCGAGTCCCCACGCGTGACTGTGTAGACAGATTTAGGTCCCCACAAGTATAGTAATGCTAGGCCACACACACACGTAATGGATGTATTTTTCACCACACTTTTTTTGTGCTGACGCTTGAGTCGACGGGCCTTTCGCATGACAGTCTCATTTTGAACGCAGCATCTGACAGAAATATTGACTAAAATATTATTAATGGAGAGAACGATCTGTTTCTGTATGATCCAGAAAATTGCTTAAATGGTTTCAAGGAAATAAATCAAGTTTGAATCCATTCTGATGTTTGGCACTTATCTGCATTACGGCTGTCACAAGAGACTTTTAGTAAACGATTATCTGGGCTAAAGAAATTATAACATCATTGCAATATCTATAGTAAATCGGAAAGTAACAATGTGAGTGTTACATGTTGATGTCACTATGGAAGTAAAGAAAGGAGTCCAATGGAGACGTTTGATGTAGGGGAGCTGCTTTAAAGTGGAGGATATTTTTACGAATCTGCTTTTCTATTACAGCAATTAAGCCTTAAGGAGGATGAGTTTAGTTTTAGACATTAGCATACTGTATAAATTGCACATTGAATTAAGTTTGTCTTCATGGGATCAGATGCCACATTTTTAAGCTATGCATTTTGTTGGACCACAATACATTGGAGACGTTTTGAATAAGCCATTTTTGTGTATATTATATAAAACACTGGGCTAGTGCTCGTGCTTTTTACTATACAGTACAACACTCAGTGGTTTAGAAAAGAAGGCGAGAGCTTTCCTGTCTGTTAAAAGCTCGGTGTCAAACCCTTTGCTTCTCAAGCTGCAGTGAGCCACACTTTAATGCCTTGATCTGTCAGTCAAAGATAAATGTTACCGACTCCGACCAACACGAGTGCTGAGAGTTTCTGAAAGCAGTCTAAATATTTTGACATTTTGGCTTTCAGTGCAACAGCGTGTACAGCAGAGCCAGAGCTCAGACTGAGAGCAACACACAGAGAGGGAATACATGAGTTTAAAGTCAGAGACATCTAATGGGATTGATTTAATGACATGAATACACATAATGGCAAAACACACTCGTCGGGAGGCATGCCCACATCCATACATGGATGTAATAATGTCATGTCAAGAAGATTTGAACTAAGTATTTTCTTATTGTAAAGATGATTTCTTTCGGGGGGGGGGGGGTTTGTCCTTTAATGAGAGCATAATCAAAATATTGTGTTAGCAAATTCAGCGAAAGGCCTCAGGGAGATACTGAACACCTGGGAGTGCACTTCAACAATAAACTGGACTGGACAGACAACACTGATGCTCTCTTCAGAAAGGGACAGAGCAAGCTGTTCTTCCTGAGGAGGCTCAGGTCATTCAACGTGTGGACGAGGCTGCTGCAGATGTTCTACCAGTCTGTGATGCCGTGGTGTGCTGGGGTGGAAACACAAACACTAGGGACACTGGCAGGCTGAACAAGCTCGTGAGGAAGGCTAGCTCTGTAGTTGGAGTACAACTGGACAAACTGGAGGAGGTGACGGAGGGGAGGACGAGGAGGAAGCTCGACAGCATCCTAGAGAACCCCTCCCACCCACTCCACGCAGAGCTAGTGAAGATGAGGAGTACGTTCAGCCACAGACTCGTGCCTCCACGACACAGCACCAAGCGCCTCGGACAGTCCTTTGTGCCTGTAGCCATCAGGCTGCACAACAAGGGGTCAATAATGTAAAAATAAAAATAGTATAAAATCACTGGACATAAATATACACTGTTTCCACAATGTTCCATGTTCATATATTAGTAGTAGACCAAATGTGTAGATAGATATGTCACTATATGTACAGATGTCCATTTTCACTTGTCACTTTAACTCATTTCGTACTTCATAATTGATATGACCAAATATGTCAGTATGCTGACAGTTATTTTCAGTCTTATTTTTACTCATCTCCTATTTCATAGTCTTTTATTATTATTTATCATTATTATTTAAAAAATGTTTCTTGATTTTATTTTTGATTTTATTAATCTGTGTGAATCTTTGCTGTCCTGTTTTTCACGCTTACCCTGTTGCTGCTTTGTACAACTGAATTTCCCCACAGGGATTAATAAAGGTCCATCTTATCTTATATAGGGATAGTGGTGGTCTAATGGATAGTGAGGTGGGCTGAAGATCGGAAGGTTGTGAGTTCAAATCCCGCCAGGAGCACCACCACTAGTGTGCCGTTGAGTAAGGCACTTAGTCCTTAGTTACTCCAGGGAGAATGTCCCTGTAATTGTAAGTCCCTTTAGATAAAAAGCGTCAGCTAAATGTAATGTTATCTTATCTTATCTACCTACATGTACCTTGGAAACCATATTTTAATCTAGGTCATGAGCTCTAACTAAACCTAACCAAGTTGTTTTTGTGAGTGACCAAACCTAAAACCTAGCAATTGTTTTGGAGCTGTTACAAACTGTAATCATTACATTTGAAGGAATTGTTGAGCAAAAACTGAAACGGCAAACTAAAACTAGTATAAAAGTTTCTGGTGATCTAAAGTTAACCTCTGACCTCGGGCCTTCATCCCGGCTCGCTGCTCCTCCTCAGCGCCGAGCAGAGGTGTGTGTTTTCTGAGCCGATCCGAACAGTTTGAACATTGCGCTCTAAGTGGATTGGGTTCCTGTCAGACCTGAGCGTTTGGACATTGATAAATTTCCTCCTGTGCGGGATCGATAACTCTCACCTCTCTGCCCAGGGCTCCCTCAGAGTGGGACGTCATAATTACTCTGTCAAACTGAATGCCTGTCTGTGTCGAGACGGACGACTGTGTGTGTGTGAGAGAATGACAGAGAGTCAGTCAATGTGTGTGCAAAGCAGGGGAAGGTGGCTTTTTGATGTGGTTTTGTGCATTTGGGGATGTATGCATGGAGATTTATGGATTATGTGTGTACATGTGGGCTTTAAAAATGTATGTGTGTGTGTGCGTGTGTGTGTGTGTGAATGTGTGGTGATGCTTTGTTGGCTGAGCTGGACTTGTGACTGGCAGTGATTGACAGCTGGGCAGCCCGCCTCCTCCTCTCTCCTCCCACGGCGCTTTTTGATGCCTGTCACATCGGCCAATCAGAGAGGTGATCTGACAGCCGTCCTGACTCTCACAAACACACACACACAAGTGAACACACACACACACACACACACACACACACACACACACAAGTGAACACACACATACTTTAAAACCAATTCCTCACTCCAAATGTACCGTTAGAACGACACATTCAGAAGAAAAATGAACACAATTTGAATCTTAACTCACATTTTACAACAATTAAACACATTTCCAGCGCTCAGAGCTGCCGTGTTTACTCACCGATTAGCTGCAACGATTAGCTTCAAAAACAATACACGGTGGGGATGACGGGCCCCTCACGTCTATCATGTAATCTGAATTAATATATGCGCGTTCCTTTCAGCTGGTTCCTCAGATCTGTTATCTGTCCAGATGTAATGATGATTTATTTATTCTGTTTCAGGGAAGGCAGGGAATTGTCTCCATCTGCTCCATCAGACATCGCTCTGAGGCCTTCCTCCAGGTTAGACTGGGTATATTAGTCCACATGTCTTTACGTAAAGTCTCTGTGAATGTGTGCATGTCTATAGGCAGTCTGTATGAGGATGTGTGTGTATGTAGCAACTTTTTGCACCTGTGTGTGAACATGTAAGTGTTCTGTAGGTTTTCATTAGAGTTCGCAATGTGGCGCTGCTGTCGGTAAAAGAGGCAGCCTGTGGAATTAAAAGTGAATGAAGCGAAGATGAGCGAGGCTGCCTGCTTCTCATAACACTGCCACAATAATAATAATAATAATCATGGCAATAATAACCTCAGCGCTCATTTAGACATCAATACTAATCACTCTCATTTGGAGGACAATAATAATAATCAGGCTCATTTAGAGTGCCGTTTCTCCACAGAGGCTTTCACTGCCTTTGGGGTTGGATGGTGCTTAACCTAATGATAATAGTCATGATTCATGGCTCAACTCTCCCTCCCTGCATGTTGCTCTCACTCCACATGAACACGGGAAGTGTGTGTGTGTGTGTGGTGGGTAGGGAGTGATATAGGAAGACCGTGTAAGGGAGCGAATCTGACAAAAAGCTTATAATTTACAGTCTAAAATAAACTCGATTTCGCTTTACTGCCGTCTTGTTAGAAGTTTTTGCCAACCCTTGCCAACAATCACATAAGAACCGCGCAACATCGCCAAACAAATATCCAACAGGTCCAAGAAACAAAGCAGTCAGATGATCATATGGGTTGTTAAAACACTGATCCATGCTGGATGTTCATAATAAATAGAAATGTCCCACAAATCAACATTTCCTGCCAATCGCTAAACAACAAGCAAGCAAAGTTAGGGACTAGCTGGAGGAGACCAAAATGGAGCTAAAAGAAGAAAATATTGGTCTTACAATCAAATAGGTTGCAATAATTAGTACTTTAAATAAACTCTGTGTCTGTTATGTGTGTAAATAAGCAGCTCATTACTAACAAGTCAGCATATGAGCTTTGGGGGATAATGCAACACAGTCTCACGGCATTTCGTGTTATAGTCACGAAATTAATCTATTGATTCGTGTTCACCAACACCATTTCGCATTTTTTTCGTGTCACACAGAACGATTTTAAAAGCAATGTAAATAATAACAAATTAGAAGGAAAAAAAGATACAGATTTCAGTATTCTGACACAGAACGATTTCAGAAGCAATGTATTTCTATTGGTAGTATGTTTCGTGCCTGCACCAAAGAATAACACATTAGAAAAAATACAGATTTCAGTATTCTGAGGCTCTGAGCCATTTGTTTTCCTCGCGGACGGCAAAAAAACTCCAACATTATACAATTTAAAATAAAAGGGTTAGGGTTAGGCTCAGGGTAAGATATTGAGTTAGAAAATGTTTTTATGAACCACACAGCTTCTAGTCTTCCAAGACCCGACTGGACACAAAGACGTGGTGCAGGCACGAAACATACTACCAATAGAAATACATTGCTTTTAAAATCGTTCTGTGTGACACAAAAAAAATGCGAAATGGTGTTGGTGAACACGAATCAATAGATTCATTTCGTGACTATATCACGAAATGCCGTGAGACTGGTTGATGATATGTCAGTCTGTGTTTACTGCTTGCTGCCTCTAGGTTGGCCACAACAATCTGTGACTGCAAGTTTAAATTAAAGCATTTTAAAACAGAACATGTTCCTTTAAAGCCTGAATGCGATTAAAGTCAAGGCAAAAAACACAAGTGAATGTGCACAATTGAGAGTTCACCTGTGTGGCTAAAGCTAAGCTAACATATGTGCGGTTGGAAAATGGCGATTTCTTACAGCTAATCATGCTAACAGCAGAGTTAACTGATGAACAGATACATACAGACACAGTACATGTATGTGTTGCTGTAACTTCCCCATTGGATTTGTATGCACTTTTATGTTTATTTTGTTTACACCTGATCACTGTTAGAAGCAGGTTAGTAACACATGAATGTAGGTGTTGCAGTAACCCTCTCTCAGCCCTTTTACAGCTCTACACGGTCATCTTCTAGACACAAAAATATTCCCTTCTCTTTCTGATGTATTGCGTGCCGGCACATGGGACAGTCGGGCACTAATGTAATTCCTCACGAGTGGTGCTCATATTATCTGGGCTCCAGCTTTGAACTCATGGCTCGGCGGCTTTTCAGAACGAGACAGAAAATGGAGACAGAGGGAGAGAATCGTCCGGCACTGATTCGCTGTAAAAAAACTCGGACAGAAGATAATTTCTGCGCCGCTTGAGAAGATCAAAAGCTCTGCTGGCAGAGAGCGGACGCGAGGGGAGATGCTATCGCCGGGCTCTCATTTCACTCACAGACGAGTGTGAAATGACTTCATCCGTTGTGTGGACTCACACTAGACACCATTATACATACTGTACCCTGACCCTCCCTCACTTTCTCCGGCAGCTGCAGGCCAGACACCACTGCAGCTGTGTCCTAATAACACATCTGTAAGGTATTGCTTTGTGTTTCCATTAGCCACACGCTCAGCTTTTACCTACATTGACACTAAGAATATTAAAGAGGCAGATTTTAGTTGCTAATTGCATTGTGATAAGCATTACACTGTTGTTAATTGCCTGTTTGTAGAAGCTGGAGATCTTGAGGAACACAAAAAAGGGGAAAGTGCTAATAAGAGGAGATCAGACCTCAAGTCCAAGCTCGCTTCAGGCATGGCGGTGCACATCATTACCACTACCACAGGAAAGGCAGGGATACGCAGCAATTTGCTCAAACTTCTGAGCCTTAAACACTTGAATAATTTAGTGCTGAATATTATATAAATCCGCTTGATTATTTCAGGAACGACAACAAGCGAGGTTTTGGCGTCGCTGCTAATGGAGATCGCAGCACGCTTTGCAGGCACTCAAAGAAAGAAGCGTAAGAGCATGATGAGATGATAAGACTCGACTTAACACAAGTATTTTCCTTCTCTTTCTTCTTCTCCCTTCATCCCTCGTCTTCCTATCCTCCTTCATTAAAAGAGGAGTCCGGCGCTGCAACGCCGTGTTAGCTGTGAAGGCTTTCTCCCTCGCTGTCTCTTTTCTGTCTGACTCTTGTTTTACTCTTGTCTTCATCCTCCTCTCTCCCTTGAACACCCTGTTTAGCTGTTTAAGCTGATGACACAGAGAATACTGCATGTTGAAAGGCTGTTTCACCACAGACACACACACACACACACACACACACACACACACACACACACACACACACACACACACACACACACACACACACACACACACACACACACACTCTTGCCCAGAGCGAAAGGCCCCAGGCAGTCTCTTTCCCGCTAGCCAGGGGCGATCATTCTGCCTCTATGATACTTTAACTGTGAGATGTCAGGAAACATTAGGCCTTTAAAAAAACACACACACACACACACACACACACACACACACACACAGTTTCATCCAGCTTCCTCCAAGGCCAGAACACTTATGCAATCCTCATGCGCAGGAACATTTTATTTCTTTGCAGTAAAAAGCTGTGATTTATTTATTTTAAATCTGTCTTTTCTCTTCTTTTGAATCACCTGCACAGAGAAACAATCAGAACTTGAAATGTTCTATGGAAGTATCAATGTTCTATGACGCTTTTGTTGCAATGAACATCTCAATTCAAAACAAATATGAGTTAGGAGGTCTTCGGACACCGACTTTTCTCTTGTGCAGATGATTGAATGTGCGTGTTGCTCTTCGACAGAATCACTTGTCGGCCATTACGTGGACGTAACACTGTCTTTGCCACCTTTAGATCACAGCTGTGAGAGCTCGGCTGGAAACAGCTTTTAAATAGAGTCTAATGATGCAAAGAATACTCAAACAACTTTAACGCAGCTCGTAGCCTAAATTAAGATCCATCCATCTGTACCCAATCATCCTTTACTGGATCCACGTATTGTAAAGTTTGTCGTCATACGACCAGACAAGCTCTACTGAGACGTTACAGAAATTTAAATAAAGCAAAGCATTGTTTCTGGATTGTTGTTGCTATTAAAATGTATTTAGATGTTTTTAAAGGCTTTCATCAAACAGCCAGATGCTGTAGTTTGTAACAAATGTTATTCAAAGATGTATAAATTGTGAATATGTTTAAGACCTTATAGACATGGTTTTAATGACAAAGCCTCCAGTTTGGCAAACGCCATCTTGTTTGTGACCCTGTTGAAGGTGCCATGTCACGCTCTTCCGGTTATCACCCGTCCCCTTGTGTGTTATGAAGGTTTTTCTGCATGTAAACGGTCTGCAGAGTCACAAACCCTCAAAGTACACCCTGTAGCGAGTAAAACTCTAACACAGAAAAGACCTGTCTGTGCTGCCCCAGAACGCCTCGTTGGAGATTTCTCATTTTCCATTGTTTGCTTCCTGGGTTCTGTGACGTGTGAACACCCAGATCAACAACAAATGACCGGATTGGCCCAAATGGACCAACCCGCGGAGCACCTCACACACCAGGATCCCTTGGCTAACTAACAGGGAGTCCCATTGACTTGCATAGAGCTCCCTGAACGCTGGTAATAGACGAGTTGGGATGGCGGAGAAATGCTCTCTGTAGACCCATTCTCACAGCGCTATAAACCTTCTTACTCAATATCAAGCCACACTTATTGTTTTTACTTCGGCTGTGAGTGTTTGTGTGTGCTCAGGATGAGTTTCGCTTGTTCTCGACTCGCTGTATCGCCGACCCGGAAACCTGTCCGCTCCTCGCAGCAGCAGCGAGCAGCAACGAGCCTCTCAACGCCCTCAACAATGGAAATATGATCAGTAGAAATGGCCATGACATGGGACCTTTACGATTCATCACTCAGAATTTGGCTACAGAAACACGACTTATTGGTTCGATTAATTCATTTTTCTTTTGTTTTTCTATGGGATTTTTGACAATAAGGAATATATGGAATATTGTCTTATTATTGTCTTATACAGTCTTATTAGTTAACGCAGTTTTCAGTGAAACCCTCTCTACAGTGACAGTGATGGATACAATAGAAATATGAAGCCATTTTCAACTGTACTACGAGCCACATCCAACCTGCTGGATCTTCCCCACAGCTGGAAGTTCTGCACTATTTTAAAAATTGTGTGTAAGGCAGTAGTGATGCAAGTTGAATACCACATTGCAGTAATGTCCGAGAGTCAGTGAACTCATCCCCCTCTCTTCCTTTATTTCCTGTCTTCCTCTACTCAAAAGTGAACAGAAATGTATTCAAATGTATTGTACGTCAAGAGATACAAAGCATTTCATTATTGTTTGTGATTATCTGGACATAGCAGTGTGTTGATGCTCATGTGCTTGGGTGTTTAGATGATCAGTTAAGATGTGTGTTTGTTGCATCTGGCCGTCTTTGAGCCTCTGAGAAAAGAGAGGACAGAGTGTCTCAGAGTTTTAATAATAAAACATCTGACATCAGGATTTAGAGGGCTCTGCACTGGGATACTCTGAGCATCCTTGCAATAACTTGCGTATTCTCCTCGAAAATCAGAGAGGGATCTCTTTGTGAGCGGAGACACAGTCAGAGTGAGTCTGCACAGCTCCTCTCAGATATTAGCATTTAATGAAATGCACATTTTTTTTCATTTAGTTTGAAACGTTTCCTAATCCGGGGAAATTCAGGGATGTCCCATGTTTTGAAATTCTCTTTATTAGTTTGTTTTCTTTTCATTCATTCTCTGTTCTCCACTTAAGGTTTCAATCCGTCCACTTTGAGCCCTGCGTGCCAAGCGGCTGTGAGGAACAGCTGTGGGCTTTCAGTGTGTGAATTCAGGTTTGCAGGCTGGAGCTTGAATTCAAATCAGTGAAGTACTGCATGACGCTCTGAAGCTTTCAAATGATTAACCTTCTAATGATCAGGATTCTCGTGTTGGGAAAAACAAAGAGAGGACATTTAATGTTAGCAGCTGGCAGCAAAGCTAAAAGTTTCATCCAACACTTTCTATTTTAAGTTGTTGAAACCCATATATAACTACACACACTCACACAAAGTCCAGTGTGTGTGTGTGTGTGTGTGTGTTTAGCCGCGGGCCCACATGGTGTTAATTGGATAATGAGGTACAATGACAAATCCCTGTTGCTGCGACAATAAGGTGCTGCTGTCCAGGTTTAATATCACAGACCCTGGTGTAATGCTGTTTACACACACACACACACACACACACACACACACACACACACACACACACACACACACACACACACACACACACACACACACACACACACACACACACACACACACACAGGTGTCTGTTACTCCACTTTGGAATCTAATCTGGCTCTTCCTCCTAGCAGCCAATCAGACGCAGCCATTGCTGCCCCAATAGCCAATCACTTATCTCTAGTTCTAGGGTGTCTCTCCTCTCCTCTCCTCTCCTCTCCTCTCCTCTCCTCTCCTCTCCTCTATCTCCACTCCTCCCTCTCCTCTCCTCTCCAATGCTCTCCTCTCCTCTCTCTCCACTCCTCCCTCTCCTCTCCTCTCCTCTCCTCTCCTCTCCTCTCCTCTCCTCTCCTCTCCTCTCCTCTATCTCCACTCCTCCCTCTCCTCTCCTCTCCTCTCCTCTCCTCTCTCTCCACTCCTCCCTCTCCTCTCCTCTCTCTCCTCTCCTCGTTTACCTTCTTTTCATTTCATTTCCTTCAATCTTTTTCCTCAGTCATCCTCTACTTTCCTTGTCTCCTTCATTTATTTTACCTTGACTCTCTTTCCTCATGTTTCTCCTTCTCTTTTTCCCTTTTATTGTGTGTCATTTCTCTTCATCTTCCCTCCTATCCCCTTGGTTCCTTTCCTTTCCCTAATTTTCTCGTCTTCTACACCATATTCTTCTTTACTTGTCTCCTCTCCTTTTCTGTCTTTTCCTCATCTTGTTTCCTCTGCTATCTTCTCATCTCTTTCATCTCCTTTAACCCTTATTCTTCTCTCCTTCCCTCTCATCTCCTTTTCTTCTCACTCATCTCGTCTTCTTTAATCTCCTCTCCTCTCTTAAATCCTCTCCTCTCCTCCCCTTTTTTCTCATCTCCTCTCATCTTATTCACCTTCTCCTTCCCTCTTGTATCTCCTTCCCTCCTCCTGCCATAACTGGGTGTATGATGGGCCATAACTCACGAGGATCCAGGCGGCCCCAGACATGCTCACATTAATTGGATGTCCATATTAAATGGAGAATGAGAGCGGCGCTGAGGGAAAAAGTGAATGACTGACTCTCTTGGCTGCTATTGACCTATGAGGAAGAGACGCTGCCCTTTTCCCCAGCGCTCTGCCTCGCCCAGTTTTCTCTGCTCCCGTCAGCGTGATGGATCTCAAAGCATTCATTTTCTGACCCCTCACCTGGAAGCAGATTAAGCGCTCTGATTCAATAGGGCCGTTAATGGGGGCGCCCAAAGTTTATGAGCATTTCTGGAAAAGGCCAGGGAAATTAGATTGTAAGCTAACAGATTTATTGCTCTGTTTCAACACATTGTAAAAAGATTATAGGACCTCCAGGCAGGTTGGAGGGGCCGCGGCGTGTCGCTCGCTGTAAAGAGAGGCAGTCCTGCTCTCACATCTACCAGCTATTGTACTCTGACAGGGCCAAGACAAGCATGTCAGTCAGCAGAGGATAAGCTCAGTGACCGCCCTGACCTGAAGGACAGATGTTTAGACGGCGAGCCGAGCATTCCTCACCCAGATCCTGCTGGAGGTGATGTGACGTGAGGTGATGCTGTTTTGACTGTAACTCGGATCGGTTCCTCTTCCTTTTCCCACCCATTTTCTCCCTGTTTTTTTACACAATATCATTTTCCTGTTTTGTTTACATTAAATGTCATTTGTTAGACGCTTTTATCCGAAGCGACTTACTTATACAGTACTTTGGTCTGTGGACAACCCCCACAGGAGCAATTTGGGGTGAAGTGTCTTGCCAGGGACACAACGACATGCTGACTGCAGTGGGACTCGAACTTGCTATCCCCTGATCCGAAGTCCAGCACACAACACCCACTAAGCCACAGCCTAACCCAAAAAGCAGGGCTTGTGTGGCAAACCAGTCAGACACAAGAGTGTAACAAATGTGACATGTTTTAGATACATATGTCATGCAAAAACATACACATAAAACTCTAGTTAGCATTGCATGTTATGAAAGTCCATCAAAGAAAAAGAAGAAGAAGAATTGGGAGGGATGAAACCCTCTTTAAGGATCACACGTGCAGAGCACACAGCACAACACATCCTGTTCTCATATTTGTTCTTACCTTCTTGATGTGAAGTTTGGAGGACCATTGAGGACCATGGGTGTAAGAAGAGAGATTGATGGCACTGCATTACAAAGTTGCTCACTTGATGCATATCTTGTCCCTGGACACATAAAAAGCATGAAAATAATTAGATTGATTTAGTGATAATTTGGTCTTCCAGTAGGTGGCGCTTTACTTTTTATTGCTATAATGTTAAAGAATATTACAATTTTAGATAAGTCAGTATCGTAGAGCGTGTTGTATTCATATTCTGTACAAACTGTAAAGTCCACTGAGACCAATGTGACATTTGTGATATTGGGCTATAAATAAACTTTGATTTGATGTGAACAGAGTCACGTACACTGTATGCAGGTACACAGCTGCAGGTTGGCCACCTCGGTTTATGCTTTAAACAATAAACCCAAATGATGATGAATAGATGTGGGAAAGTACGTTGAAATACTAAATTAGAAAAGAGAAAGATAACTATAGTTGCCAACACATGCTATGTCATAACTTTTAAATGTTGTATTGTTATTAAAAACCTTTTTCAGAAACCTTACAGACAAGGAATTGAGGCACACTTTTTATACAGGTACAACACCCTGGTCACGTCTTTAAGTGGACTAAACCACCTGTGGGGGGAGTCACTTCATGCACACAAAGAATCAACACTATGCAAAATAAATATTCGTAATCACAACAATTTTGCCTACAAATAACCGACTAAAGACAGACAACCAAACATTGATGTAACAACCAGGAAAACACATTTAATGGAAAACAAATCTTAAAACACCCCCCGTTGATTTTCAAACATGGTAGAACCAGGAAGTATATAAAGCACATGGGACGCACTGCCCTCAAAACGACATGAGTAGCTATTGTTGGATGTACCCTAATTGTGTGATCGAGCTTCTTACTTTAGATGAGTTATATATATATTGAACAAGAGATGAGGGATACATGTTAGGTGTACAACTCCAAGGAAATGTTGAGAATGTGTTCAGTTCAGAAAGAAAAGACTTAAGCTGGACTAGCATGATAGAAAACAGAAAGAAAGGTGAGATTTAAGGAAATTGTAGTTGGCAACAAAACACTTCAAATGAATGCTAATGTTGCTCACTGTCTGGTGGATGTGTGGCCAAGAAAATGTTTGCTAACAGGTTGTGTTTACGGCTTATAACACTGCCCACAAATGGCCAAACAACAAATCAATTAATAAAGTTTAATGTTGGAGTACTGGATGCCATGTTGTATAAATGGAAAGACATGTGCTCAGTTTGCCATTAAATACAAGCCATTATCTCAGCTGGACTTTCATGTTTCTGTGTGTAGGACTCAGTAAAAACTGAAAATCCTGCCAAATATTTCTGTTTTTGTTGCATAAGCATGTATTAACACTAGGCAGGAAGTACAACACCATACAGATGTGTGAAGCCAAAAGCCAACAGAAAAACCCCTCCTAGCTTACAAGGCCTAAATCCTCCTCCTACACTGAAAACTCATTGAAAGGCCTCTGCTGGAAATGAGGCCTCTCGAGGACAAACTTTCCCCCCACAATGTCAGTAATGATGAGCTGAGGCAGCAACACAAACAGATCCCCAGTAATGGACTCCGGAGTAATGTAAAATAGTGTCATGCGTGTTAGTCAGGCTGTTGTTGGGGGGCTACATGGCTCAGAGTTAGATCAACTCTCCATCGCCTCTGCAGAGTTTGGCTTTAACCCTCTGATGTCTGCTGATCGGCTGCACACCAACGCCTCGGGATCTCTTTCTGTAGTAAATTAATTTACATTTGGAGGATTTTCTAAAGATGCTGGCTTCCTGTGGAGCCCGAGAGATCAAAGTGTCTCATTCTGTGTGTTTGATGATGTTTGATGTTTGCTTTGAGTGTGAATGTTGCTGACTTTTTTTTTTTGCTGTCTTTTTCTCTTCACAGCGGGAGGCGATCTTTCCTGCCTCTTCTGCCCTTCCTCGCCCAAATTTCGGTAAGTTACGGTTTATTTTTTTTCCGGCTGTGATTCAGATTCCCATTGCTGACATATTCTTAATCACCTTGAGATATCTGAGACGAGGATTAGATGTGTGATGATGAGAGACCCAGCTAAAGTCTAGCTCACAGAAGCTCAACATCTGTGAACTCAATGGATCAGTTAAATATCCAGCTTCAGAGGCCTCGCTGAGATACTTAGGTTGTGATTTCATATAATCATGATGGTTATCCTCCATTGTGATGTTCGGTTGAATCAGAGGACGCAGTAGTTGCTTGGTGTTTGTCATTTTGATCGAGGAAATGTTGATTTGAAGACATTTTCTTGTGGCCATTGTTGTAGCTTCTGCACAGGAAGGCACCTCTCTTAATCATACATCTCTGCTGGCTGGCTGGCTATTGATTGGTTGTCTTTAAAACTGGAGAAACAGACGTGAGTGAGAAAAGACTTATTGGACAAGCTATACAAATCTGATAACTAGTTTGTGATCAGAGGCCTTGGAGCAGGTTGAATACACAAAGCAGATTATAACCGCATGTTTCCTATTCTTTCCTTTACCCCATCATTCTCTGCTTCACTGTGTACGTGCTACTGATTACTGTCATTCAACATATCAATACTGCTGTCCCTGATGTATGCTGTGGTTACCCCCTGCTTGTTGCCATGTGTGTTTCAACTTCTGTTGTGTGGAAGTGGGAAAAGTTCCTACAAAGTGTTCACCATTGCTTTGGTGATTATTTACTGGTGCTTCGAGGATGTTGGACATGGCTTGATTGCACTTGCAGAGAATTGGTTCTGTGTATATCCTGTCCAGGGAAAGCCTCCCTTTATCATTGCTTCAGGTCTGGGTGTTCTGCTGGATATCATGCGGTTGTCATGTTATGCTGTCTTGCTGTTTTCAAAATGAAGATTGAATGCATAACTTCCATACTTTCTGATTATGCGTCTGTGGAATTGTTTCAAATATACTTTTCTTTCTGCATATACTGTCTTCTTCGTCATGTTGACCAATTCTCCTTGGTCAACCACTGCCGATTGAATATTGAACTTAAATAAATGCTTTAAGTGTTGCCACCTTTAAACCTGTGTGCTATCTTTTTTCTTGTGGTTGGAATTGGGCACTTTTCTCAGCTTTTATTTATTGTTTTGTAATAATGCTCCTTTGTGGCTATAGTTTCTGTGAGTCGCAACAGAAACCTCAATGTTGCTAAAGCACCTTATAACAGAAATCGAACCATCCTTTCTTTATTTTTAAATGGCCTGACCATTCTTAAAAGAAAACATGCTATACACAGTGTTTCCAGTACAGGCTGTCAAATCAATGTTAAAATGCTCTGGTGACTGAAAGCTGCACCTTTTCTCACTCTGACTGACGGCTGTAATCGGTTGCTGACTTGTTGTGATCGAACGTCACAGAAACCAAACAATTCTTGAAATATGTCCAATCCAAGATAACGGTTTTCACCCAGCAGCTGTAGTGTGTGAACAGGCCCGTACACCCCCTCCTGTGTGTGTGTGTGTGTGTGTGTGTGTGTGGACGCAGCTATTGTTGTTAATCTGATTTGGTTAAATGTCCCCCGGGCGAACACAAAGCAGAACCTCCTCACCTTTCACCTCCTCCCCCCCGTCTCTCCCTCTCCCTCACAGATAATAATCCCAAACCATCTCACTCATGTGAAGAGGCTAATCAGTTTAAATACTTTGATACGGACAATGTTTCAGAAAACACTGTGTGGATATGAGCGCAGAGGGCAAATAATTTATTTTGTGTTGCGATAATATAAATACGAGGTTGGAGGCTGTATTAATTAACATGAATACTGAGTACAGAAAAACTAATATTTGCTGCTCGTACTGTAACACTCAGTATCTGGTTGGTCTTTTCAAAAAGAGAGTTGGTAATAAACTGGAGAAGAAAAATGCAATGCTTTAATAGTTAATTATGACTATTTTGAAGAGTTATATTATGTATTATAGTCCAACACATTTCCTCATACTTCATGATAAAGGATGATTTTCGTTGCATTTTTCCCTTTATTGTTAATCGAAGAAAGATCGATTGGAAAGGTGGAGAAAAAGGGGTCAGTATTGGAACATATTACACATAAACGATGAATTCTGAACATAGATTTCTTACTCTCCTAAAGAGGACATTACGCTTCTCGTCAGGTTGTATTTTGTGTGACTTGTTTTCATGCTTTAATGTTTGGGGTGTGTGGGAGACATACTCGCTTTGGAGGGATTTGAGCCTCAGTAGGCAATTGACTGAAACCTATAACACACGACAGGAAAGGGGAACAAGCACAATAGGGCCTCTTTAAGAAACCCAGCAATGCATAGAGATGGAAAAACTTGACATGTATTTATAAAGAAGTGTCAATCATCACCTCTGACAAAACGGTGTGTTCAATGTTCACGTTGGCTAGTTGCAGTGTGTGTCAGTCAGACTGACAGCAGCAGCTCAGATGTGTTTAACGTTCACTGTGAGGCGGGTAGACTTTTTTACACTAGCTCTACAGACATCTCTCTCTCTCTCTCTCTCTCTCTCTCTCTCTCTCTCTCTCTCTCTCTCTCATGTTATCCTCATTATCAGACGAGTGTTGGTGTGTTTACTGTTTTCCTGTCTCCACCCTCTGAACTGTGATATTCATCTGACCTTAAAGCTAACAATCGCCCATTCTGTCTCTCCCCTTTTTATCTCCCTTCTGCCTCCCCCTCACTCTTACCTGGGGCAAAGTCTTATGTAAAACACATTTATTTTTAATAGATTTTTTAATGAATTTTTTAGCTGCCTATTAATAATGCCATTAGTGGTGGCAGAGCGGCGTCAGACAGCAGCGCGGCCTGTTAATCCTGCCCCGAAGCCGTGGCAACGCAAACTAATCCAGGCCCCTGCTTCGGCTGCAAGAGGCCTCACACACACACACACACACACACACACACACACACACACACACACACACACACACACACACACACACACACACACACACACACACACACACACACACACACACACACACACACACACACACACGTGCAAACATGAACTGTATGTAAAACACTGCGCCACACACACACTCACACACACACAAGAGTTGGTTAATCCTCCCGATGTGTTCAGTCACCATTATTTCTTTCTCTCAATGTTTTCTCACACATCCCCCTCCTCTTCCTCTTCCCTCTTCGCTCACCAGCCCTCCTCCTTTTAATCCTTCTGTCGCTCCCTCCCTCATTCATGTCTCTCCTTTGCCTCCCACCTTATTTCTCCCTCCCCTTCCATCTTGACCTCCTCCTTCATTTTTTCCTCTGTTTGCCTCCCTGTTCATCCGCCTTTCTTCTTCTTCTCCCCTGGGCACCCAGCAGGCCTGGCCTTGGTGCTCGACTCCTCACGGAGGCTCCTTACCTGGGGCCCTGAGAGTGCACACACATAAACACACACACACACATCTGTGGAAGCTACAGAAAGTCAGTGCAGAGCCGCTTAAAGCCTTAATAGAATTTGAGCCGGGCTCAGAGAGCGCTGGAGAAAAGGTGTTAATTACTGCTGGTTTTAATGCTAATTAAATGTTTCAATTAATGGTGTGTTTGTTGCCAAAATGTGTGTCGGTAATTGACGAACGGCAATAAGGTGTTTGAAGGCATTAAAGAAAGAGACAAAGAGAAAGAGAGAGTGCTCTACCTCGTAGATGTGCCAGAGCCCGGAGCAGTGCAGCATGGGAAATTTCATTCATGAGGTGGAAGAGAGCTGGAACAGATTCAATACAGCTGTTTTCCATAAAACCGTTCATGGCCTCCATCAATTGCAGCTGGACTGTAGCATGTAATGGACTGCTGGATGTTTGACAGGAGAACAAAACAAACATTAATCTGGTTCTATTGTTAAAGTGCAACTTATTTGTACAGTAAGATAAAGAAAGAATACTTCACGATTAAACCACATCTCAGCTTTTACTGGTGTCTACTCAGACACCAGCTTGTTTCCTGTTGCAAGAGGGTGTTGTGGTTTATAGTAGATGAGGTTTGGGTGTGATACTGACAATCAGAAAATGCTTATTGTAAAAGAAAGTGGTGGAAAAAGTTCAATAAGATGCTGATAATGCACCTAGTATGAAATAATACATGGTTATACTGTAAACATATAATTGTTCCTATTTGATTTTTTTATATCATTCATTATTTTGTCACCTTTTTAAATAAAAACGTTTTAATATTTTTGTCAGTGTTTTATACTTTAGAGACTTTCCCAAGCTTTCCCAAGCGGCAGCATCTTGCAAAGAAACAACATTCTGTCTTTAAGTCATATAATAATCACGTGTTGCTGAGCCGAGCTCTACGAATAATCACTGTTTCAGAGGCTCCTCCTCCGCGATGGGAGTTCTGCCTTGACAAATCAAAATGTAGGTTTCTGAACTTTCCTCAAATACAGCTCTCCATCCCCGCTGTGCTGTCTAAGAAAGACACAATGCTAGTAAAACATCTACAGTGTCTTTTGTCAAAGTGGAGCAGGCTGGTGTTCATCATCATGTTGTGTGTGTGTGTGTGTGTGTGTGTGTGTGTGTGTGTGTGTGTGTGTGTGTGTGTGTGTGTGTGTGTGTGTGTGTGTGTGTGTGTGTGTGTGTGTGTGTGTGTGTGTGTGGTGCCCTGGGTGATTCACTGCAGACACAGACAGTCCATCATGCTGAATTATAACCTCAGTGAGGAGCCAGCGTCGCACTCACAACTGCTTTGTGTTCACTTTGCACACCTAATGTGTGTGAGGGTGGGTGTTTTTGCTTGTGCATACTATTCCGTATGTATATATATATGTGTGTGTGTGTGTGTGTGTGTGTGTGTGTGTGTGTGTGTCACACTTGCTGCACACTGATATGAATTCCATCTGACTTGGTATGCAAATCAAAAGACTCTAGGTAGGGTAGTGCTAATCGCCCGGTGGCTCTACGGGCAGTGTGTGTGTGTGTGTGTGTGTCTGTCTGTGTGTGTCTGTCTGTGGGTGTGTGTTGGTGTGTGTGTGTGTGTGTCCTAAGGCTTTCGGGATAAGGATGTGAAATTCCAGATCAGCATTTCGGTGCTGAAGCCTGTAGGCTCCTGTCAATCCCGCAGATACACACACACACACACACGCTCACACACACACACACACACACACACACACACACACACACACACACACACACACACACACACCTCTCAGTGAGTTTCTGTGTGAGATTAGCATAATTAAGTCATTTGTTGTGGTTGGTTGCTGATAAAATCATTGAATTATTCAATACCAACAATATCACAGGATAGATAAATCTGTGTGTGTGTAAATGTTTGTTTGCATGTGCGTGCAGGTGTCACTGTGAACCCCCAACACCTCATCTTCTATCACCCACAATGCATTGCGCTTCTGGCAATCCTCTGGCGGGCATAATCAATTGCTCCTCCAACCTGCATCACAACGATCCGTCACAAACACACACACACACACACACACACACACACACACACACACACACACACACATATCCTCTAAACACACTTGTTAATTTGTTTCCAGAGCGACATCATTGACACGCTGTTGATCTAAAGATTTTAATATGTAGAATGGCGGTTACATTTGAAGTGTTTCCATATTTGGGTTCATTGTTCTGTATTTAAAAACGTAGCATTGCGTTTTGTTGCAATAAATTAGGGTCAGCATCTTCTGCACGTCTGAAAGCACCCGAAAGTTATTTTACTGACGGCAAAACAAAATGGATTGTGGGGAAGAAGATGAAGAAGGAGGAGGGGGAGGGGGAAAGCACTTTGAAGTACAGCAGTTGTGCAGCAAGAACAATAGGAAGAGTTTGATGAGAGGGGGGAGATGCTTTAAGTGTGTGTGGGGGGGGGGGGGGGGGGGGGGGCAGGGCGGGGTGTTACAGAGAGAATGAAATGATGTTCTCTGGAGTGGATACAACCTGTACAGAGGAGGTGTGGGCGCTGTGTACACGTCGTTTGGGGACATAGTACTGATTCTGTATTGTACAGTTCTCCTTTCATTCATCAGCGTGTTTCAGTTGGTCGATAAAGATTCAGGTGCGATTCAGATTTATTCAAAATGTAATTAATCAAAAAGGTAAATCGACCTTTTGACCCCTCAATGTTTTTGCGTGGGAGAGAAACCCCCTCTTGAGGGAACTTCTGGAATGTAGACTGTGCTGACTATGTACATGCACAAAAACACAACACACTACTACAGGAAAGGGAAAACCCCAAAAGCATAGAAGGGCCTCTTTAACAAAAGGTCTGCGTTTCAGACAGGGGTCGTGGAGGTTAGGGGATGTGAGTGCTTGCAGGCGGAGAGTATATAACGCTTTTAAATTGCATTTTGGGAAATGTAAGATCTTAGATGTTGACCCATAACAGGGACTAGGGGTTAAGCTTCAACGCGGCGACTGTAGGCAATGGTTAAGGCAGGATGTAAACATCTCTTTGAACAAGTGTGTCCCCTTTGTTGAAACGGAAGAAATAACCTTAAACACCTTCACCAAACTCCATACAATTTTCAAAAAACGTGACTTTTTTAGGCTCTAGGATTTGATTCCAACAGCGTACAGAATAAGCGTTATCTTGTCTTGCTAATATGAATACATCTTATATGTTTCCCGTGGTTTGTGTGCTCCTCATCACTTCCTGCTGCCTTTTAGAGCTGCGCTGAGATTGAGCACTCTGGCAGAGAGGTAAATAAGGAGGGTGATTAAGGGGAATGAGGCGCGAGCCCTCGTTATGTTTGTGTCGTCTTCCTTTCTAATCAACATTAGTTCAGAGTCATTATTCCTCTGAAGCAATTGAAGCCTCCTCACACTCATGACCTCGTCCATTACTCTCTGCGCCAAGCAGGAGGGAAGAGACGCCAGAGAAGTACAATTTAATGTTAGTTATTTTTACGGCAACATTTTTTTTACATGTTTTATAGCGATAAAAAGCACAGTTAATGTCACTCTCAGGTGTGAACAGGTTGAGCCAATCATTTGCTCTCAATGGAAAAACCAACCGACTGTACATTTTTTGTTTAATTAGCAAATGTGTTTTCACTATTTCTCCCTCTAAACTCTCTCCATGATTTCTTATCTGCCTTTGCTGTGGATTAAAACTGCAAAGGCATAATAATACATTTGATTATAACACATATTAAATTAAGTAACAGGAAAGAAAGAAACACTGAGCGATCACCTCCACAGTCCTCTAAGGCCTATGAGGTTTTCCATTGTTTCCCGTTCATTGTTTCGGTTGCAAGTTTGATGCCATTTTCAGCAGACCCGCCTGGATCTGTTAGATAAATTAGCAACTTATTTAATATACATAAAACAATATGTCAATGTGATGTTATTGGTGGTTGTGCTGCTCTCCAAAAATACATGCACCTTTATGGTTATATAAGGTTTTGGGACAAAAGTCACCTAGTTAAGGTTAGGCAACGTTTGGAACTTTACTTAACGGTTAACACGCTGTTTACAGATCTATCAGAATCAGAAGACCTTTATTAATCCCACAGAGGGGACATTTGCATCGTTACAGCAGGAAAGAGCCACAGACAGCTGCATACTTGCCAACCTTGAGACCTCAGAAATCGGGAGCATTTCCAAAACCACCGGGATCGCCGGAGCAGGGATCGGCAGAGCTGTATTAGATTAACATTAACATGCTTATTGTAGTTGTAAGTGCACTGTCTTGCTGCCTGTAGCACCATCCTTGGTGGAGCATATGTGTGGGCAGGAAAGGAGTGAGCAGAGGAGAGATGTTGATTCGTGTTCTGTTTTCTGGGACTATCTTCCTCACCCTCTCAGACTTTCAGTTGCGCGCGCTACTAAAGAGACGCGCTACCATGGAAACCAAACAATGGTGTAGTTGTATTAAAGTCCGAGTGGAAACAGTCATGAGTAAATCTGATTTTGTCAGAAATCGGGAGAAATATGACCCCGGGAGGAAACCGGGAGAGGGCAATGAAATCGGGAGTCTCCCGCGAAAATCGGGAAGGTTCGGCAAGTATGGCTTAATGTTACATATGTTTAAAAAAAGTTCTGATATAATACAAATATAATAAAAAGTTTTTAAAAAAGTTACATACTTTTCAAAATACAAATCCTGTAACAGTTCTTATGGATTTAGCAGCCAGGTATATATTACACAGTTATTAATGGCATATGTATATACTAATGTATGTATTGCACACATAGCACATATTGCACATAGTTTGATGGTATTTAACAGCAGCAAGTTACACAATATACAAAATGCAAAAAACACACCTTGTAACGGTTCTAAGGATTTAGCAGCCAGGTATAAATTACATAGTTATATATATATATATATATATATATATATATTGCACATATTGCACATATTGCACATAGTTGATTGGTATTTAGCAGCAAGGGGTATCTATAACCCATATCATAGCCAAAAAGTTGTTTTAGCAATGATCTAGTATTGAGCACCGATTCACATGACTGATACATACGTGGCGAGCCGTGACTTTTATACCTAGGCCCTCTGACCCCCACCCCTTCCCTCGAGTTATTACGTCACAGCGTATACTTCAGCGGAATATCAAAACAACGGCCCGGGGTGCAAAACGCATCAATGAAAGCGACCCTCTACCACACAAAACAACACCTGTAAATAACCCTATTTGTGTTCTTTGAAATTGAAAAGGATATTGCATTGTGTTTGTTACTTTCGTTGCAGTTGTATGTCTTAAGTGTAATTTGGCATGCTTTTATTTTGAAGGCGAGTTAATGCTGTTGACAGGAAGTTGTTGTTGCTATGGAAACAAGAAACGTTTCACAGCGGGCGGAACTTGTCATAAAGTCCGCGATAATAACACCCACCCATTTAGAGGGAAGATATGATTGGTCAATGGTACTGTCATTTGACATTACTCTCTCGTTCAGTTACTATATCTGGCCCTCTGTGAATTCATAGCTGGACCGCCTGGACGTCCAACAGCTCCTCTCTTCACAGTAACTCGCAGAGAGGAGCTTCTTTCATTTAACCCTTCACATTCCAACAGAAACTGAATAGGCAGATTCGAAGGATTTATTTCTTTGGAAATGTTATTTTAAATACAATTAAATCAAGTTATTTTGATAAAAGTAATGAAAAATATAACAAAAAGAAAATATTAAAAAAAATATTTAAATAAATATATATTTTTTAATGTTTTTAAATATTATTTTGTAGAATATCTTAGGCCGGGCCTAGAGGGCCTTTGACGGCTCGCCACTGATACATAGTTGTAGTCAAAGTGTCCTTTATTGTAAAATCTCAGTTAAACCAGAGTGGTCCTTCTTGTGAACACACATATTTTGATATAAAAAAAATCCAGCGATGAACATATAAAGACATTTCTCTGACAGTCTGAAGAGGCGAGGGGAGAAGCTCCTGCTCACCTGAAGCGGTGTATGATCCTCCGAGAGGAAGAAAGAGTCGAGAGAGAGGTGAATAACAGAGGGACAGAAGCAGGGTGAATAATGTTACTGAGAAAGAGAGAAACGTGGACACAGAGCAGGAAGGAGAAAAGAGCTGCATGATGAAAAAGTTGGGAATTAGACATCCTCCTGTGTGTGAAATCTGGAGGAGAGGAACGCCAAAATGTATTTTAGTTGAATTTACGAGAAGACAGATGCTTAAAAAATGGTATGCAGCATAAAGAAAAGCATAGTTTCCAATTAATATGCGATTTTAATAGATTCCTATTCTCAAAATCACTGAATTTGAAATCTGAACATCAAACCACATGGAATCAGTCGTCCAATCAGAGCAGCTGTCTGACGGCTGTGGGTGGAACTGCGCACACACTGTACATGGAAAATAAAACAGTGTTGTGAGCTGCCACTTTAAGGAAACAGTAACAGTAAAGTGAAAAAAATAAAAACGTTAGCAGCAAAAACTAATAATTGCAAAGCAGCCAATTAAATTGTGCGGGAGAGATGAAACCGCTCATATTTCCCCTGGTAATTTCATGCTCTAAACTCGCTTCCGTGCTCACATAAAAAGAGGAGAGAAAATATCATTTCAGAAGCTGACAGAACTCATTGTTCGTGGAATTTTAAATTCAAAAAAGTTAATAAAGGCGAGTGCGAGATGAAGGGAATTTGCATTTCTCAGATTAACAGCATGTAGAGCAGCGGCGGCGCGCGCAGCCTCGGGTCATCATTTAAGAAACCTTTGCATATTTTATTTAAGAGTGGCCCGGTTTGGAGCGTAATAAGACAGACAGATAATGATTAGAAGGTCGGGCCTGCAGGGCACAGCCGGGCTGGGCTCTGTAACGCTCTAATACCCAACACACACACACACACACACACACACACACACACACACACACACACACACACACACACACACACACACACACACACACACACACACATATACACACAAGGAGCAGCACAGCCTTTGCCTGCTCCTCTAATTGGCTGCTGATGGTTTATGAAATGTTTTCCAAAGGTTTTATTCTTGTTGTTGTTGTGGTTGCTTTTATTGCTTTCATTATTTTAATGGAGGGTTCTGCTCGTGAGCATTGGTTTAGCTCAAAGCCACCTGGTTCTGCTAACACGCTCCGGTTTAATCAACGCAGAGGAACCCAAAATGGTCCAGAAGTGTTGGATCGTGGCCACACAGTCTCACTGAAGGTTCCAGAGAGGTTTACTGGGAAGAAACACACACGTATTTAACACATTCTTTCTCACAATACGAGGACAGTGCAGTGATACTGCCTCTTTCCTGTAATTACAAGTTTCATTTAAGTCCCATTTGTGCAAGGAAATCTGACTACATGTCGTACCAGAGAAGAAGAAATCCTTGTTATTTGAACTGAATTATTTCAGTTTAATTTATTGCTGATTTATTATTTATATTCTACTTTATCGTGTTCTTTTTTGTAAATCAAGGCAAAACTAACCTAGCAAGACCGTTACTCAGTGAAGCTTCATGTGACATAACTCTTAGTTAAGTTGTTCAACAAAACCCTTTGCTTATGTTTAGGAAAAAAACGACTTTAACAGGTCAGGGTTCAAGGTAGGGCTTCTCAATGAATCGTATTTTAATCGCAATTACGACGATTATGAAAACAACATAATCGAAATAAAACGATTATTATTTTTTATTATTATTTAAAAATATATATATAATTTTTGTATTGGTTTTTCAATTGAATTATACTTACAGTTCAGGGAAATCAACTGTTAAAAACATACTACACATTTTGTTTCCAATACATGGATGTGATAATTGTGATCTTAATTATTGACCCAAATAATCAAGATTATGATTTTTGCCATAATGGAGCAGTTCAAGGTAACTCACAACGTACTGTAGCTCAGTGACACAGCGCTCTTTGAACACTCACACTTAACACTATGATGTTTCTCTGATAATGGCGCGGTGGCGTTAGGATTCTGCTTTGTGTGTTGGTATCAAGGTAAGGAATATGATGATGATGATGATGATGATGATGGGAGTGAGACTGAGAAATTGATGTGACTTATTTTAAGATCACCAATCCTCCTAAACAACCAACAGAAACATCTTTACCTTCTAAAATGTGTGTGTTTGTAGATACATGGTCTTTTTGGTGGACAGAAATGTCCCTTTTACGAAGAGGCGGTGAACCAAAGTAAATCTAAGAAAGTGACGTACTTATGTCGGTGTATTAGTGAAGATGACCATAAACAAACGTAAAAAATGTTTAGTTCCCGAGACGTATGAATTATGAGGAAAACCTTAAACAAAAACACACCCTGTCATTTTATTTTAAAAGAGCAATAGATTTAAAAAAAGTGTAGACACATCAGGCTTTTGCCGGAGCCTAACTGTCTGTTATATTTCAGATTCTTCAAAGAGAGTTTTTTGTTGAGGTCCATTGAGTTGAAATATTAGCTGTCTTTGTTAAAAACCTGTATTTCAGGACGTTTCAGTCTTAGGATCAAGACACCTTTTGTTCCGCTGTTGGCAGCTGTAACACCTGCAGGAAAGATGATCAGAAAGTCAGAGCTCTAACCGAAAAATAACCTCTAAATGTATCTTAAAAGCAAATCATCAATTAAGAGTAATGTCCCTGTGAAGACATGCTCTTTATCCGTGCAACAGAAACACAGGAATGATCTTTTTGTGCTATTGTGCTCTCTATCTGGAATCCTGAATCAATGCATCTTTTTGATCTCTCTCACAACCCTTTTGTGTACAACAGAGGTGTGTGTGTGTGTGTGTGTGTGTGTGTGTGTGTGTAGAGGTGTGTGTGTTTGTGTCCATGCCCCCGGGGTGCCGCTGTAATGATAGTATCTCACAGGCCTCTATGGGTGTGAGGCCTTACTATCAGAGCAGGTAAAGTAATTTCTCAGTCAGACCAATGTTCCACACTGATTCCTCCTCCAAATGTGTGTGTGTGTGTGTGTGTGTGTGTGTGTGTGTGTGTGTGTGTTTGAGTGTGTGCACACATCAAAGCAGTACAGAGAGATGGGCCAGATAGTTTTTCTCTGATTAATTTAGTCATTTGGGATACTCTGTTAACTGGATTACACTCAGATGTGTTGATATGGCCACATGGCCCTGGGTTCTGTCTGTCTGTGTGTGTGTGTGTGTGTGGTGTGTGTGTGTGTGTGTGTGTGTGTGTGTGTGTGTGTGTGTGTGTGTGTGTGTGTGTGTGTGTGTGTCTGTGTGTGTGTGTGTGTGTGTCTGTGTGTGTGTGTGTGTGTGTGTGGTGTGTGGTGTGTTGTGTGTGTGTGTGTGTGTGTGTGTGTGTGTAAATATTCGAGCATTTATCATTCATCACGAAGCCCGTCTTTGATTCCTCTTGTGAGGTCCGGAAATCCAACGTAGTATCAGAATCAGAAGATGTTTGCAGGCTTCTCTCACTACAGTAACAGATGGAAACAAAAAATAGAAGCACACATGACATGAATGAAAGCACATTGACACACGTTAAGTAAAGGAGCAGTCTTTCAAAGGCATACATCCGTCCTACAGTCCTACCTGAGATCAGAGATACATGCCATCATACTTAATTCAGTCAGAATGACATCATGTTATCCTCTTTTCTCTTTGGGAGGGAGGGCACTTCTCTTTAGTGGGTGCACTTAATCTAAATACACATTATGTCCTTGCATACTTCCAATCTGGTGTAATGTGTCCCTTTTCTGTTTGCATCTCAGTCATTGTTGGGGTATTTTCCCGTCATGTTTCCTGGTTGTAGCTAGCTATGTAGGAAGATGACGCCATGTGCAATGTCTGCGGTGATCGAACGGTCTGGAAACAGTGCCTGATCTTTTCCTGATGCTACTCTCTAGCATACTTGTTGGGTAATTAAGATTAAGTCATGTTTGAAGCCTGATGCCTTATTATACTGTATAGTCCAGCCTGTATTTAATCATTTAGCATGCTTGGCCTGGTAAGACATAATATAAGAAGTCGGCACAGAAACAGCTTGATTGCATAGCCGGATACTTGTCAATATAAAGCTCTTAGTGTTAGAAAGTAATGTGTTGAAGAGATTCGCTGTTTGCTAACTTTGCAAAATGCAACTGCTTTAGAGTTAGCTTGTAAGTAAAGGGAAGCACCGTAAAAGAACAAAACGATAGTCTGCAACACAGCCTACAATAGGCGCATTCACACCGCAGTACTTTTCCCACAAAGGTTCATGAGAACTCTTTAGTTCGCATGAACTAAGTACAGATCGCGTTCACACCGGAATAAGTTCCTGGGGGTGGATTAGGCAAATGAAGCCGCTGACGTCACTTCTTCTTCTTCTGCTTTGGGTTTACTGGCAGGCCGCAAACAACTTCACGGCGTATACTGCCGCCCAAAGTCCCCGGCCGGAAGTCCCCGGAGTTGGGGACTGGCTTCAGTAGAAGCTGCTGGGACTCCCAGCAGCTTCTACTGAAGCCTTCCGAGTAAATCGCCAGAACGCCGACACCTCCTCATCTCCACCGCTCCCATGTTTTCTTTTGTGTTGCCATAAGTTAGTCTCTCAGTGTTTCTGCACTGGGCTAATGCTAATGCTAATAATGCTTATGCGAGGATAATAAAATGGCGGCTTCACAAAACGTTTTGGGAGTTTTACGGGGCGTGGTTTACAATCCGCCCAGCCAATCAGACATAGGAACCTTTTTCTCCCACGAAAGTCCCTGCTCTCTAGCAGGGACGGAAAAGGGGGTAAAAAAGTTCTGATGAACTCATTTTAGTTCCGGCTCTTTTTGGTGTGAACGCGACATTTCGGAACTATATCGGAACTAAAGTGGGAAAAGTACTGCGGTGTGAACGCGGCTATTGAGGTGTAGGTTGAATGCAATTGAATTGAACTAATTCCAAATGTGTTCAGAATCGATCAAATCATGAAAGCTTATTATTCTAACTAAGACGACTGAAGGCTCGTATTTATTAGCTTCACAGTGCATTTCTTCAGAGAACTACAGCTGTGCGCTTTGTCTGTCCTACACTATGGTCACAAAAGGAAGGGATCATTTGAGTATAGCCAAGAGGAACAATCACAGCAGCCAATAACTTTCATCGTCCGTACACACACATGCATATTCATCATGTAGACTGAGGCGGGAAGGAGGTGACACGTGTGTATTTAAGTCAAAATGTCAGAGAATGTGTGAAAACAATTGCGGCGTGTAGCTTTGGGTTTGTGTGCGGTGTCAGGACGCATCATGGCAGACAGCCAGTGAAATGTAAAGAAAACGGAGAGACAGGGAAAGAGTGGAAAGTGTTAGGATAACAGTGAGGGGTAGAGAGACAGAGGGAAGCAGTGAGAGAGAGAGTGAGAGAGAGAGAGAGACAGAGGGAAGCAGTGAGTGAGAGAGAGAGTGAGAGTGAGAGTGAGAGAGAGAGTGAGAGAGAGAGTGAGAGAGACACAGAGAGACACAGAGAGAGAGAGAGAGAGAGAGAGAGAGAGAGAGAGAGAGAGAGAGAGAGAGAGAGAGGGAAGCAGTGAGAGAGAGACACGGTACAGTGGCCAGAGGGCAGTGTGCATTAGAGTAAGAGTCTGATTGGCTCTGACCTTCCTCACAGCCAGCTGTCAGCCTCTTAGATACACACACACACACACACACACACACACACACACACACACACACACACACACACACACACACACACATCCACGGAGCACACAGCCTGTTACGGCCCTGCAGGCTCTGATTACCATATCAGCACCGTCTCATTTGCATAAATCCCAGCACTCTTAATTAGGCTTCATCTCTCTCTTCCTCTCTTTACCTCACTCTCATTTTCAGCTCTTCCCCTCCACTCGTCTTCCTCCTCTCTCTCTTCCTCCATTTGCTTGCAGATAGAGGCTGGGGTTTAGGGTTAGAATTAGCAGATAGGAGGGTCCATGACTCCCAATTAGTTTAGTGCTGATTAGCCTAATGACAATTTCACTTCATCTACATGCAATAGCACTACGTATTATTTTTTACCACTTCTATTCACATTATCTGCAAGGAATGCTCTCTTTCAACTTCTCTCCACCTCTCTTTTCTTCTTTCTCTCTTTATTTTACAGGTGTTCACGGTCAGAGAGGACAATCGGCTAATTATGCCTAGCCGTAAACTCTTGTACCTGCATCCAATGAATGTGCAGGACCATTAGTGTTACACCGTATGTCTTCATGCAGGCCAGTTGTGTGAAATAGGTTGTTATATAATTATTACTTACATCAAGCTCCATAATCAAAAGTGTGTTTATTTGTCAGCTGATCATCTGTCAAAGCACTTTGTAGCTTAATCAGAGCGGATTAGTGATCCATATGCTGCCTACATGCTGTCAGAAATATAATGAATGTATTGGCCTTTGCTCAAAGATCTGAGACGTCTGAGTATATACTGACAGTATAGAGCATACAGTGTGTGATGTTTAGTGTCAAAGCCACCAACTAGTTTGAAACAGCTGCATTTGAACCATTAAATGTCATTATTTGTAAATGAAAATACATTAAAAACATTCTAGCCCATCCTTGATTAATGCATGTATCAACAAATTGTCTAGTCACTGATTGAAAGTATCATTTTAGAAGTTTCTAAATGGGAATTTTAAAACATTACTAAAGGAGCTTTATTGTTGGTTCTTATATCTGGCTGCAACATTGCCAGCAACATGTTCTGTATGCTTACATAAGCTCGCCTCTGTTAATAGCAAGTACATAGAAGCTGTAGTTAATCTAGTAAGCAGCTAACATCTGACCTGCAGATGAGGATCTACCATTGACAACTGAACTGCTGAAACAATTTCATAAGTATTAGTAATTATTCATCTATTATCTAATATATCATTCCAATAACTTGTATAGACTCGTATTCCACTTTTTTTCTCACTTTTTTAAAACTATTTTTGTTTTTGTATTACTTTTAATATAATATACTTTAATATTGCTTTAATATTGTCTGTTTATCTGTATTATTGTGTTGCATTGTTGGAGAAGCCTGTGACCTAAGATTTTCAACGACATAATTACTATGTAGCTATGTTAGTTTGACAATAAAGAACCTTGAACCCTTGAACCTTGAACATAGTTGACTTCACTTTAATGGACTCCTTTAGGGTAGCTCTGCGATGTTAGTTTTCTCTCATTGTTCAATTTGAGTAGAGACAATGCACAAGACTTGTAATGTCACAAACATACAGTAAGTGGCTAACAGCTAGTTTTCATCTGTAGTCAATGGGTTACAGAGATACAATATCAGTTATATGTTATTTAAATACTTGATTTCGGCATGCAGAAGGTTGCTAACAACACAATAAGTGAGTTAATGAGAAACACAAGTCTGCTTAAAAAAACTTTAGGAATTAAACTTTTTAGTGTGTTTGACACTTTATGACAGCATATGATTGACTTTGGAGGTTATGTAACAAATATAACATCGTAATACATGAATGTGCATTACCTTTGTGATATGTATCATTGTTATGTGATGGCTGGCAAGTTGTACTTAGTGGTATTTGTGTTATATTAACTGAGTAAACAATGACTTTTTTTGCATCCCCTCACGTAGTTATAGGACAATTCTGTATTGAATCTGTTTGTGAATGCAGGGGCACAAATCAAATGGATTGGGGGAACTAAATGATATTCAGCTTCGGTGCCTCTCTCAGCCCGGGGGGACCCTGATCTGTGGACCTCCAATATGTCTGCCCCAGGCTGCGTTACATCACCTGAACGCCCAGGAAAACTGAAGAGGATTTCAGTCATGGGTCTAACTAGAGAAGGATCTGAAGGAAGCACTGGGACTTGAACACATGGTGCAAGTTCATCTGCATTAGCTCAAACTAAGATACTCAACCAGCTGGTTTTGGGGGTTCAGAGAGGAACCAGGCGAGGCTGCCGAACCCTGAACACTGAATTCTGTGTGTGTGTACACCGCATGTGTGTGTGTGTGTGTTGTCAGAGGGAGCTGTGTAGGGGGGTTAAACACAGCTATATTCTGTAGATAACAGGATTAGCTTGGAAGCGGATAATAAGTTAGCATTTCCTCCCCGCGGCGCTCTCTCCTCTCTCCTCTCTCTAATCCTGCAGCTTTGATGTCCCGGCTCCCATCAGGTATCTGGGCTGCTCTGGCCCCGGGGCCTCGGGCCTCCAAATGCTCAGACACTGAGTTGTGTGTGTGTATGTGTGTGTGTGTGTGTGTGTGTGTGTGTGTGTGTGTGTGTGTGTGTGTGTGTGTGTGTGTGTGTGTGTGTGTGTGTGTGGATGTCTGCATGTGTGTGTGTGTGTGTGTGTGTATTCAGTGTCCTCATTAGTTCTGCCTGTTTACTAAAGTTGGCTTCTTGGGATGAAATGTGCTGTGCGGCCGCTCTGCTCCTCTCTCTCTCCGACCTGCGGAAAGCTGATGAGGCATCTTATTCTGGCCATGAAGCAATTTAACAACAAGGATGTGTTAAATACAGTTTGCAGTTTAACTTTAACAGCAAATCAATTAACACATTTAAGCCTAGTCCACTTGTACACTTGTATTTTAAAAAGTGTTTTTTGTCCATCGTTCTGAAAAAATGTAGAAAGACAATTGAAGCGGTGTTACGGCCGGTGTCCAGGTTTCTTCCACACGTGCATTTGGGTCTCATAGAACAAACAGCAAAGTGTGGGTCATTGTTGTGGGATGGTTGGAGAATGAAGCAGTGATCTCCCTAGTGCACTCTGACGCCTCTGTTCCTCAATACTGGGAGAGTTGCTACATGTATACCTGATGTAAGCATGTACAAGTCCTGATAGCAACGTTAGTACCAGCAACATTTTGGCTACCTTTTAAATGCCAAAAAACTCAGTTTCCCTGTCTGCACATTAGCACTGGAAATGTAGTGTTTGAAGATCTTCTCCTTGGTAGAAGTTTTACAAAAGATCTGTTTTCAGTGAATAACATTGTTTGAGTTCCTTATTTTTAAACTGAAACTTGCACTACTGTTCAAAAGTAAATAACAACAAACCTGGAATGATGCATTTGGGACTTTTTTTTGCTTTTTCTTGTTGTACCGAACCGTACCGTGACCCCTGTACGAACCGAACCGCGACTTCTGTGAACCGTTACACCCCTACAGTACGACCAAAACCTTTATTTAGATCAGGGGTGTCAAACTCAAGGCCCGGGGGCCAAATCCGGCCCGTGACTTCATTTCATGCGGCCCCACAAGAGCTTGCAAAGAATATAATATATTTATTATACAGTTACATGCCGCTTTACAGAAGTACATTGCCCATAAACTACATGTCCCACAATGCATCTCAAATTAGACTTTTTTTTTTAAACGTTACTTTTTTTTCAAAATGTCACTTATTTTTTTATTTTTTTCCAGAATTTGGCTTTTCTTTTTAAATCATTTTGTGACATGCGCACTGAAAGAGACTTGCAATTGTTTGCCCTAGACTTCTGCTTTCAGACGTAGTTAATTATGAAGTTATTACCCTATCCGATAATAATCCAATTCAGAGGAAATCATGTAATATAATACATTATTTTATATATTTTAAATATTTATATATGTATATAGTCTTAAAGTTACAACCGGCCCTTTGAGTGCAACCGTGATGCTGATGTGGCCCGTGATGAAATTGAGTTTGACCCCCCTGCTTTAGATGAATTAATAGAATCCTAATCACTTAGCCACTAAATAAGTCCTTCCACATTGTGTGATCGGATCACAAAAAGACACATGTTAATGTCAGGGCCTAACACTCCTAAAGAAAGTGTAAAACGTATTTCCCGGAGAGTTGATATTTCCCTTTAAAATCTGAAATAAACTCTGCACCACTCAGGGAGGCATGTCAGAAACTCAAACTTTCCCTGCAGTGAATTCACGAGATAATCTCCCAGCAGCACATCAGTAAAGCCCCTCCTCCTTCTCTTTAAATCCTGATGTAAATGCAAATGTTATGAACCTATATCTTAAACATCAGCAGATACAGACGTTACAGGGTCTCCATACTGTCTGTTTACTTATGCTTCGATGTGTGCGGCTGTGTGTGTGTGGTAGGAGGGGAGAAATGGAGTCTAGGAGTGTGTGAGTCTAATTAAAACGATGAAAATAATTACTGATACAGGCTGACAGACAGCCTCGCCCTCAGACATCCTCAGTAATTAGTTAATTAACCAAACGCAAATTAGCAGCAAGAATTAGTCAGCCAGGCTTAACGGAGAAGATGGTGAGCCCTCCTCTCGCTTTCTGCTTTGCTACTCTCTGCTCCGCCTTTGCTATCTGAGTGTGTGTGTGTGTGTGTGTGTGTGTGTGTGTGTTTGCAGAGCTACACTAAACTGTTTAAAAAAGTTAGAAATAGGGCACGTCTGCTTTATTACACTTTATCACTTCTTTGCATGACACAGCCGCAACATGGTATATGTAATATTTTTTACGCCTAAGTGAATTCATTCAAATTAAAAAGTGATTTCAGGATAATGAGGCAGTCATTTTCTCATGTTTTCGCCTAACATAACAGGGTTACACAGTTGGAATGTTTGCATCTGTTCCCCTTCAAATCCCCATAACTTGTAATAAAAAGTGCTAATTTAAAAGAAATTCTGGCATTTTCCTTCAACTTGAAGCAGAAAGTTTAACCAAAGTCGGAGCAGATATTCTCCCTATTAGAAAGAACACATTTACAAAATATCAAATGAATCCCTGCAGCTCACATGATCCGAACACGCCACCGAGGCTCCTCCGAAGCCCTGCAGGTCATAAGAACAACCGCTCAGATCCACCACGCTGAAGTCACAATGATTACGTGAGCAGGGATGAATATTCGCCCACTGTCGGCTCCAGAGGGCGAGTGGAGGCTCAGCGCTGAAGGCGGCCGGTATCCCTTTTGTTAACACTCACTTTGCTTCGCCTGTGGCTCGTTTCAGGGAAGATGTGAGAGGAGACAAAGCTCCAACTGCACAGCAACGCTCAGTCACACGATATGGCCATGTACTGTATCATAAATGTGAACACAGCATGACTCTGATGTTCTATGTTATTGTCAACAAATCCCAAGACTAAATTCAATTCAATCTTTATTTCAGACTCAAGGGCCATATCACATACAAAATGACAAGATACACATCAATAAATAAGATTTAAAAGCTAAACAAATAAAAACAAACAGATAAAAAACATAAAATCAGTCCAATCACAGCTAGCCACACATGCTAACTGTCTGTAGAGGCTGTTGCGCCAATGTCTCCAAATCATGGAAGAGAACCGAGTGGAACTCTTCACAGGGTTAATTAAAATCGAGATAACATGATTGTCCGAGTCTTCTAGGCCAGTGGTTCCCAGCCTGGGGGGCGCGCCAAAGATCGCAGGGGGGGGGCGGGGGGGGGGGGGGGGGCGCCAGGCCTCAGATGATTTGAGGCCAAGTATCATATTTAGACTATTTTTTTTACATTTTTTCTTTTTACATATAATTGTAAGGCAATACATGATTGTCACTAAAAGCCTTGTCTCTACATTACAATAAAATATATAAAATAATTGACTAATTAATTTTAATAAAAGTTCAAGTTAGTATTAAAGGCATAAAAAGACAGAAATGTATAAGTCTTTCTTTAATAGAAATGTCTCTTCTGCCCGTAAAGTGTCCAAACCCGGCTTGTCTAGATAAGCGCATTTTTAAAACATAGTCATTGTCCATGCCGGTTTCAGTTGGATTATTTGTGAGTTGCTCCGATCAGATCGGTCTCCTCCATTTTATAGATTATTTACGACTTTTGAATCCACATAAACACATCGGCAACATCCGGCTTACTTTGAGCATGTGTTTTAAACAGTTTAATGCCTTTGTGAATTGTTTCCTCTTGCGTCGTCCTTTAATTTCTTCATACAGCGGGAATCCAAATGAATTAATCCTGAGTCCAATAACCATCAGTCACTCCATAGTGCTCCTTAATTACGCTTTCATCCTCCTTTAACAAAATACTTCACATTCATCCAGTTTGTGACAGTAGTTTTGAGACTTTTAAACTTGAATTACCGCTGTTTCCCCCAACTTCCAACAGTGTGGCTTTCACACCAGCGCTTTTCCCTTTCTAGCCCCGAGCGGGAGCTTTTCTGGTTCAGCTCCGGTTTCCCTTTTCTGCTCCCGCTCTGTTCACACCGCCCAGAGCTGCCGCTGCTGCGTCATGACGTCATCGTTTACGTGCCTGCTTCATAAAATCCAAACCGCGCGGAAATCCCTCACATCGACAACAACAACAATGGCCGATTGTATTGAAGCGCTGTTCGCTTTGGTTATCCTCTTACGAAACGAAATGGACTACAAGGGACGACTTTACTTGGAAATTTACAAACATCACACGCAGGCATTTTGTTGTTGTTCAGGAGGTTGATCCCGCCCATGCCCCTGCCCCCGCCTCGACGTAAGAGAGACGTAAGCGACGCCGCCTCTTAGCTCCGAAGCTCTTGCCTCTAGACCGACACTTTTCTGGAGCTGGAAGTGAACCGGATTCCGGAGCTAAGAGGCGGCGCCTCTGCGGTGTGAACAGGAAAAACCGGTACTTTTCAGGCTCCAGCTCCGAGCCGGAGCCTGAAAACGCGTTGGTGTGAAAGGGGCACAGGAGTCATTTGGGGGGGCTCTTGGGAAAACATTTTGGGAACCCCTGTTCTAGGCGACACATGAATTTGTACATTAACTTTCTGAAAAGGGCTTGACAAGTACAGTAGGTAAGTTAACAAACAGCTGGCTGGCTGGCACTGTGCCATCTTGGTACCCTCACCAGCAACCATAAAGCATCACTGTATGCAACTTTTAGTTTTTGCATGCTGCTAGCCTTGTAGTTACTCCACAGGTGAGCCTTGCAGTTACTCCACAGGTGAGCCTTGCAGTTACTCCACAGGTGAGCCTTGCAGTTACTCCACAGGTGAGCCTTGCAGTTACTCCACAGGTGAGCCTTGCAGTTACTCCACAGGTGAGCCTTGCAGTTACTCCACAGGTGAGCCTTGCAGTTACTCCACAGGTGAGCCGTGTACAATGGTGTACAGAAAGCTTTAAAAAGTGATACCTTGACATCTACAGAGCACTTGTGAAATGTCCGCATTAATATGTTTGCCTGGCCAGTTTGCAGCGCTGTCTATGGACGTCTTTGTCATCTATAAGATCATCAGAAATATAATGACCAAGGCACTTGATCTCACTGCACACAAGAAGAATGCTGCTACTGAGAATAACATTAGGAAATACAGCCTTTTTATCCTCTACTTCACACAATCATGATGCTACTCTTCTTGACGTTATACTTAATATTAAAATCAATGCCATACTGGGAAAGAAGTCCTCATCATACTAACAAATATTGTTAGTGAAGTAGTTTATTACACTGTTACTAGGACATTGTTTCCACAAACTGTCGAACACACATTTTTTTCTACGATGAACATGATCCATCAATCAAGTTTTATATAGCCCAATATCACAAATGACACATTCGTCTCAGGAGGCTTTACAGTGTGTACAGAACACCCTCTGTCTTAGACCCTCACATCGTACAAGGAAAGACTCCACAATTAATGGTACAAGTGCCACGGAGGAGGGATCTAAGAACAACCCACAGATTGATATAGCAACTTGTGTGTAATCATTTTTAAAGACAGAAAAACATGATAATTCCACAAAAAAGCTCTTATAGAAGTGCTTTTAATATTAACAGACAGAGCCCATATAAGCACCATATAACCAGTGGGTGAGTGACTTTTCCAAATGTCAAAGCAGATATTAATGAAAGGTGAAATCAAGTCTTTAAACTGGGTTAAATGAGTCATTAAAAAATAGGACCACAAAGGCATACCATGATTATAGTGATTTTCGTGTATTTGCCCCTAAAAATTCAGTGTTTTTTCGTTTTTAGAGCATTTATTTGTAATATATCACACTGTGTGTACAATGCAGATTTTATTTAGCCTAGTGAGAGCATTCAAGTCGTTATTGAGTGTAACCCTCCTGTTGTCTTCGGGTCAAATCTAACCGATTTCCTACTTTCATCAATGGATGGTCAACTTTGTAAAACCCATGGTGTTCCCGGTTCCCATAAAGAAAAGGAATTAGTAACCATCCGGATCAGATAAAACACACACACACACACACACACACACACACACACACATACTCTAGATGTGCCCCCCCCATGTGAATCACACCTGGCACACACAATACAAACACACACAGAACGATTTGATACATTTCCCGCTCTTATGTGCCCCTCCCCCACATGGATCACACCTGGCACACGCAATACATGTTCAGTGTTTGTTCTTTGTATATTTACTGCAGATGTTCATGTGTACCAGTAGTCTGACACAATATGTACAGTTTGAAAGGGTGTTAAATGAAATTTGGTGATGATTAATGGTTTTTGTGTTAATGTAATAGCAGTTGAAACAGGACCGGTCAAATTTGACCGCGAACATCAAAGTAAGGGGGGGGGGGGCACGAAGACAATAGGAGGGTTAATTAGAGCATATTCAGATTATTGTAGGTTTGTTATGGCTGTCATTAAGTCCTATTATCTTTGTCCTATTTAACATGCTGGTTGTTGACTTCTGAAAGAAATACAAACAGACAGATGAATGAATATACATCACATAATACATACATACATACATGTATACATACATGTATACATACTACATACGTACATGGACACACAGATAAAAGAATGAATGGTTTGTCATTGGGGATGTGATTGCTCACACGCAAGAATATATGTGCATCGTTGTGTATAGCAGTGTGTGTGTTTGTGCGTCTGTGCATGCATGCTTGTAGCTTGGGGGGAAGAAGCCATGTGCACATTCAGGTCAGAGCTGTCAATCATTCCCAATCTGTTAGTTGTGTGTGTGTGTGTGTGTGTGTGTGTGTGTGTGTGTGTGTGTGTGTGTGTGTGTGTGTGTGTGTGTGTGTGTGTGTGGTGTGTGTGTGTGTGTGTGTGTGTGTGTGTGTGTGTGTGTGTGTGTGTGTGTGTGTGTGCGCACTCTGACTTATCAAGTAACCTTAAACCTGATTTCTCCTCTTAGTGCTGCAGGACTTTTCTCACACCTCCTGTGAGGAAGAGCCGTTTTGAAACAGTGAGTCCAAATATGGTCTCTGAGCTAATGCTAATAGTTGTTTCTTTTTACACACTGAAGGAAGTCATGAAGAAGACATCTGAGTGTGAGAGCAGTTTTCATGCAGAACAAATGGTGTGTTACAAAATAATGTCTTTGGTTTAAAAGTAGAGCGTAAAGGAAACACCCCAAAAATAACACCCTGACACTTCACAAATAATGTAATGTACAGAATGAAATAAGGCTTTCCTTAGTCTTTCCCTTCAAGTATACATAATATCATAAAATGCTGTGTGATATTTTAGTATTGACGACTTTAAAAGTTAATGAAAATCTTCTCACCAAACCAACAACCAAGTCCGGTGAGTGTTTTGAGCACAAAGGGGCCTCTTTAATATGTTCCAGTGTTGTTACCTACAGTGCAGTTTGTAACAGTCATTGTTTGCTTCTATAAATGGAGAAGATAATCTCCCCAAGTAGTTCAAGTTGCCTTAACTTTAGTAGAAGTTGAACAGATGTGTAAAACTAGTTTTCTCAGAAGCTGATGTAGTTTGTATGAGGACTTGGACTGAATAATTGCTCTTAAGTTATCTGTATTAAGTCATGCTGCTGTTGGTTCACATCCACTTGGATCTTTTTTGTTTACGCCGTCTTCGCTCTCTGCCGCCATTCCTGTCACACTCCGCTGTGTATCGCTTAGTAAAACTAGAATGGCTCTCAAACGGTCTGTAAACAGTTTCTCTGGTGGGAACGTCTCTCTGTGTTTCCACTCGCTAAGCAGCCAGCAGCCAGAGAGCTGGCGCGGTGGGATTCAAACTGTTTCTCCAGGGACTCACACTGCAAGCTCATCTCCCCAAAACAGAACTCCAGAACCCAGAGTTATAATTTTTGACAGCAGCTAAAAATATAAGAAACATCCCCGGGGGATTGTGTGTGTCAATATTTTTTTTTCTGAACAGGATAAAAATGATTTCCTTTTCCTTCACTTTAAAAATATTCTCAACTTTTAACTAGAGGAGAGACTATTAGAAATTGTTAAGGTAGTACTGTGTAGCAAACAATGGTGAACACACAGATATAAGACCTTGAGCTTATATGTGAACTCATTTAGAAAACGTCTTCAGCAGAGGTGGCGGCGGCCATAAAATAAGTTCAATATGTTTGTCCTTCTGAAGTTCTGAAATATCATTTGCGGTAAATTGATAAATCCATGACGCTGTGCATGGTGCTGAGGAGCCGATGGATTAGTAATAGCAGCTTTTTTCATCTTGTGACAAATTGAAAAATAAAGTACTGTTTTATATGACATGCAGCCTACTGAGACTCTGGGTTAAGGTCGTGGAAAGTTAGGAACACTTTCCTGGTTGCTAACTGTCAAATTGAAAGGTCGAATATCCTAGTATAGGAGTATAGGGTCCTTAAAGGGGAGATAAACTCCCTCTGGAGGGAACACAGGGATTTTAGACTTTGCAGACGATTCAAATGAACCTATAGGACACACTACAGGAAAGATAGAAGCCCCAAAATCATAGTAGGGTCCCTCTAATAAATCCATGGTGCTGAGTAGCAAATTGATTCTAGATCATATTTTACAGTTAGGGTGACATAACTCCATCAAAAAACTCTGAGATTCAGGACACGTTCAGTACACTTCGATGAGTTCTTTGTACTGGAACCACTAGTAAATACTGAAAGGAAAGCCAGTAGTGTGATGATCAGTCCGGCTGCTAACCCTTTGTTCCCATTGGCTCTGCTGCCGTTGACTTTGCTGTAATGTCAGAGGTAAGCCATGACCTGCAGGCATCTGTTCTCCTTCCCTAGAAGCTTCACATGCATCCACTCATCACTGGCATCACACACACTTAGTGCAACACACACTCCCCACACCCGTCTTGTGGTATTTCTCGGGTCTCCACGCCCCGTGTCCTGTGGACGAGTGTATGTTTTGTTTATGGTCAGTGACATGCACAAGCACTGTGGGGCCTAACTGAATGTGAGCACTGTCAGAAGAGATTAGAGGCGTGTGTGTCGGTGGGTGTGTGTGTGTGTTGGCTAGTTGACTGGTGGGGAGACACCCGTACAGATGGGGGCTTCAGATGTGATGAGCGTCAGGACCGGGCCTCCTCCTGTCTTTGAGGCTCAGTGTCAAGAAAAGCCCCGCTGCTGCCGTCCAAATAACCCGAGCAGCCCACCGGCCACAGCAGCGTCCCCTTTGTCTCCTCCTCACACACACTCACTCACACACAGTTTCTTCAACTTACATACAAAGGCCCCATGTTTTTGGGACTCAACCAGCAACTAGCTTGTGTTAACATTCAATATTTCTGTCACAAAGACACTTTAAGTGTTTAAAAGGTTGAATGATCCAGACTTGAATGTGTCTCCTGCTGCAAGAAGACAGCGGTTGCATTTGAACAATTACTTCCTTGGCATTGCACACACGCGCGGTTTATAGTTAATAATGTTTGTGTGCAACCATACCTAAAAAAAAATAAGTTGCTGTTTATGTACGAGAGTCCTACTGAGTGTCCCACTCCTAGGTTTATGTCACGGTTTTAGTGTTGTCTGTCTGGTTATGGGTTTTGTAAGTCTGTTCATTCGGTGTTTTATCTTCCTCCTTGTGTTTTGTCTGGTCCTCCTCCCTGTCGTTAGTTTCCCTGGTGTGTCTGATTGTCTCATTGTGTTCACCTGTTGCCCTTGTGTTTCTCCCTCCCCTGCCCAGCTGTGTCTTGTCCTGTGAATACCCTTCTGTGTATTTAGTCTAGTCTTCCCCTGTGTTCCATGTCGGTTCATTGTTTCCCCTCCATGTTATTCCACGGTCCATGTTCCTTGTGCTGCTCGTTTGTTCTTGGATGTGGTGCCCTATGAAACTGTACTGCTCTCGCCTTTCCCTGAAAGGACGTCTGTTCCATCAACTTGGTTTAATCACACTGATGTGAGCAGCCAGAAAGCTTGTTAAGCCTCTCTGATTGTTCTCCTCTGAAACCCCTCGCCTATCTCTCCCCTGACGACGACACTGCCCAGCATCACACCAGCTCAATTATCCATAAAATATTCTCACACACACGTCCTCTGATGGCACATTATTCTGAGTATGACTTTCTGGGTATGCTTCTCAGCTACGCAGCAGATTTTCGTTATTTTGAGTTGGATCTGTTCGATCTAGGATTTTTCCCTACAGTGTTATCATGCCGAGTGGAATGGAACCTCTTCTAGAAGGGACAAAGAGGCTATCCTCAAAAAGGCACGAATGGAGGTGGCCGAAATGCCTTGGTTGAGGAGTTCGTTGCCTGAGTGGCTACAACTTTTCACAAGTTATCCTGAGGACTGGTCCGAAGCTTCTAACCCTTTCCTGGGATCCGACTACTGTCCTGTTGGAGGTCCGCGGAGTCTCCAAAAAGCCTCTAGGAGACGCAGGGCCAGGATTCCAGCCCGTGCTCCAACAGCCATGATCCAGGCTTCAGTTCCGGTTTCCATAGCCCTGGATCCATGCACCAGTACCGGTCCGCAGAGCTATGATTCCTTGCTCGATTACCTGGCCCACACAACCATGGTCCAGGCCTCTGTTCCGGTTCCAGCGGCTCGAGCTTCAGCCTCAGACCTTTTCTCAGGAACCCGTCTGGCGTTTAGAGGTCCACGGAGCTTCCAAAAGGTCTCTGGAAGATGCAAGGCCAGGATTCCAGCCCGTACTCCAGCGGGTCCGGCCCCAGTTCTGGCCCCAGCGGCCATGGTTCCGGCCCTGGTTCCGGCCCCAGCAGCCATGGTTCCATGCTCCAGTGCCGGCCCCCACAGCCATGGTTCCGTGCTCCAATGCCATCCCACACAGCCATGGTTCCGTGTTCCGGTTCTGTGCCCAGCAGCCATGGTTCCGGCTACAGAACCGACCCACACAGCCATGGTTCCAGCCCCAGTCCTGGCCCCAGCAACCGTGGTTTTGGCCCCAGTACCAGGCCCAGCAACCATGGTTCCAGCTTCAGTACCGGCCCCAGTAGCCATGGTCCCGGCTTCAGTACCGGCCCCAGCAGCCATGGTTCCGGCTTCAGTACCGGCGCCAGTAGCCATGGTCCCGGCTTCAGTACCGGCCCCAGTAGCCATGGTCCCGACTCCAGTTTCGGCTCCAGGACTGGCTTACCGGCCGACGCCAGCTCCCCGAGTCCTGTCGGCGTACCGGCCAACGCCAGCTCCCCGAGTCCTGTCGGCGTACCGGCCGACTCCAATACCTCGTCTCTTGTTGGCTCTCCAGCCGACGCCAGCTCCCCGTGTCCTGTCGGCGTATCGACCGACACAAGTTCCCTCTCAAGTTTCCTCTCAAGCTCCCTCTCAAGTTTCCTCTCAAGCCCTCTCTCAAGTTCCCTCTCAAGTTCCCTCTCAAGTCCCCTCTCAGGTCCTATCTCGAGTCTCTTCTCGAGTCCTCTCTCAAGTTCCATCTCAAGTCCCCTCTCAAGTCTCCTCTCAAGTTCCTACCCGAGTCCCCTCTCAAGTTTCCCCTCTAGTCTCCTCTCAAGTCCCCTCTCAAGTCCCCTCTCGAGTTCCCTCTCAAGTCTCCTCTCGAGTTCCCTCTCAGGTCTCCTCTCAAGTTCCCTCTCGATTCACCTCTCTAGTCACCTCTCGAGATCCCTCTCAAGCCCTCTCTCGAGTCTCCTCTCGAGTTCCCTCTCGAGTCCCCTCTCAAGTCAGCTCTCGAGTTCCCTCTCAAGCCCTCTCTCGAGTCTCCTCTCGAGTTCCCTATCGAGTCCCCTCTCTAGTCACCTCTCAAGTCAACTCTCAAGTCTCCTCTCGAGTTCCCTCTCAAGTCCTCTCTCGAGTCCCCACTCAAGTCCCTACTCAAGTGCCGTTGGAGGTTCCGCTGGGGGTCCTGCCAACTCCATGTCCTGTCCCGTTGGGGATCCCGCCGACTGCTCTCCTGCCGGGAGTTCTGCCAACTCCATGTCCTGTCCCGTTGGTGGTCCCGCCGACTACTCTTCTGCCGGGGGTCCTTCCAACCCTGTGTCCTGTGCCGTTGGAGGCCCCGCCGACTACTCTTCTGCCGGGGGTCCTGCCAACCCTGTGTCCTGTGCCGTTGGAGGCCCCGCCAACTACTCTTCTGCCGGGGGTCCTGCCAACCCTATGTCCTGTGCCGTTGGAGGTCCCGCCGACTACTCTTCTGCCGGGGGTCCTGCCAACCCTATGTCCTGTCCCGTTGGAGGTCCCGCCGACTACTCTTCTGCCGGGGGTCCTGCCAACGCTGTGTCCTGTGCTGTTAGAGGTCCCGCCAACTACTCTCCTGCCGGGGGTCCTGCCAACTCTATGTCCTGTCCCGTTGGAGGTCCCGCCGACAACTCTTCTGCCGGGGGTCCTGCCAACCCCTTGTCCTGTTCCGTTGGAAGCCCCACCATCACCTGTCTCGCCGGGGGTCCTGCCAACTCCTGGTCCTCTTCCGTGGGGGATCCTGCCAAAGCCTGTCCCACTGGCTCCGGCTCCTGTTCGGCCGACACCGGGTCCTGCCCGACCTCCGGAGCTGTCTGGTCTTCGCCCTCGAGCCCGGCCCCCTGAGAGCCGCGGTCTTCGCCCTCGAGCCCGGCCCCCTGAGAGCCCGGCCCCCTGAGAGCCGCGGTCTTCACCCTCGTGCCCGGCCCCCTGAGAGCCCGACCCCCTGAGAGCCGTGGTCTTCGCCCTCGAGCCCGGCCCCCTAAGTGCCGCGGTCTTCGTCCTTGGGCCCGGCCCCCTGACTCTTCCTGCCACTGCTTTCGCCCTCATGCTCGGCCCCCTGAGTTCGCCCGCTGTGGTCTTCCCCCCTTTTTGAACTCTGCCTTGCCCCTGGGCCGTCCACCCGAGACCCCCTCCTTGGTCTCTGCCTTGCCCCCGGGCCGTCCGCCCGAGACCCCTCCTCCGGACCCCCTCCACCCACCCTTTCTTGGCCCTAGTTTTTGAAAAGTCATATGAAAAGATAGCACTCGTTTCCAAGCATCTTATCTGAGAAGGTAAATGTATTTGAATTGTGGCCAATTAAAGTCTACAGGCATTTTTGAGTAGATCCCGAAGCCTTCCTTTTTATATGACACTATTTTAAAACATCATGCAGCTTAATAAAGACAATTTGAGACACCAGGAAGTAGTTACAAACAAGAGGCTTTGAGGGGAGAACTGTATTCGTAAAATTAGATTTTCTAATTGGAGTCCTAAAAAAACAAACCTGTATTTGTTTTGACAACCAAAGTTATGAGTCCCATCCATGTGTACGATAATCATAAAACCTTCAGCTTTAACAGACAGCAGTAGCTAGACACATTAAATATGAATAGAAACAAAATGGACCACGCTACGAACGTCAAATCACGACTACATCTCTCTGCTCAGCTCTAACACACATACACACGCACGCACACACACACACACACACACACATACACACACACACACACACACACACACACACACACGCACAGTGTTAGAAGTGTGAGGATGGTGGTCTGGATGCTGCAGGGTGAAGGTGGGTTCATGGCCTCGCTCACTCGGTCAGACTGGGCATTTTGTTCAGACACTGAAGAGAGACCTCCATCGCCTTGAGGCCATGTATCTCTCCCCATCTCTGACTCTCCCACAGTCTGTGAGCAGAAGCAGTGTTTCTGTAATACCTGTAACAACAGACTATACAGAGAGGCTTGCGTTCACACATCATTATCTTCTAAAACACAACATCATTACCCCTCGTTGTATTTTTCATCACAGCTTTTGAGCTTGCAATGCGTTTACATTATCTAGATGCACAATACGAATAATGATTCCCAGATTAAAAATAGAATCAAACACAATGTAATCATTACTAAACTACGAGTCGAGTAATCAACACAAAAGGCGACCAGGAGACTGACACCGTCACTAAATGGTGCAGAAGCAGGTTGTGTTGTCTCCTAAAACACAAATGGACCAAATCAAGTTATTTTCACTTCACAGATCTGTTTTGTAGAAAGAAATTCAACCACAGCGTGATGTACGACTATATTTATTATTTACGGATCCTGTATTTATTTCATTGTTGCAACAACATGAATGTACACTTTTTCCCCTTACGTAATCTTGTTTTCCCCTTATTCTTTTATTACATTTTTTGGAGTGCTCCTATTAAAAAACTCCCCTCTGAATATATACACTTTCAAGAAACATCTATTTGTGATCTACCTTGCATTTAGGGTTATTTGTCTTGCTCTTCGGCAGATACCTTCTTTGTATGTAAAGAATAAAACTGCATGGTTTGTTAAAGCACATAAAGGTGTAAATACTGCAGCCATATTCATCATGTTTACTGACCATAAACTCCAACTACATCTTGCTCTGTATGCGCTGTTATTGATCCAAGGCATCAAAAACAAAGCTGAGTGTTATCTTAAAAAGAATGATTACCCCTCCTGTTGTCTTCGGGTCAAATCTGAGCGATTTACTACTTTCATCAATCATAACTTTTTAGTTTTACATTCGATTGCATTAAGGCTTCATGATATCCTTCACAGTAGACCTTTGAACATATGATAATGCTGATCACACTTTCATTGAATTTTGGATGATTTAGTCAACTTTGTAACATCCATGGTGTTCCCGGTAAAGTGACCGCCATAAAGAATAGGAATTAGTAACCATCCGGATCAGATACACACACACACACACACACACACACACACACACAGAGCAATTTGACACATTTCCCGCTCTTATGTGCCCCTCCCCCCACACGGATCACACCTGGCACACGCAATACATGTTCAGTGTCTATTCTTTGTATATTTACTGCAGATGTTCATGTATACCAGTAGTCTGATACAATATGTACAGTTTGAAAGTGTATTAAATGAAATTTGGTGATGATTAATGGTTTTTGTGTAAATGTAATAGCAGTTAAAACAGGACCGGTCAAATTTGACAATAGGAGGGTTACGAGAATCGGTGCTAATGTAGTTTTTGAATCTAAATAAATGTATGAAACCAGTAGGATGTAATGGTATTCAAGAGGGTCAATCAGCATTACATCTGTTTAAGTTGACCAAAACATGGAAACATACTTTTGACTAATGCTAATGGCATCATTAGTTTCTTATTCTTCCTCCTGTGGTCACCCTCTAACTTAGACTGTAAAGAGTTTGAAGAGTTTTCTGCTCTCTCCATTGACCTGTTTTTCGGCTAAAGTATCCGTCTCTCTCCTCTGAGTTGAGAATTCTTTGCGCTCTCAATCGATGCTCGATGTTTCATGTCTGACCTCAGTGACATCCCTCCACTCATTCCCAGGTCTGTTTGTGTCTGTAAATGGTATGACCCAAGCATGCCTCCAACAATAAACACAGCTAATAACAACTGGCTCCCGGAGGACTGTGTGTGTGCGTGTGTGTGTGTGTGTTGGGGGTTGAGTAAAAGGGGTTAATAATGCACGCACGAGTGGAGTTCAATATTGTGGAGGTGCACACATAGAACTCATCAAACCCACACACAGTCCCACCAATAATGTATACCTCATAGCTGATATGGGATGTCTTTTTTGATTGAAATTGAACTTCCACCGGTTATCCCTCAGTTTCTTTACGGATAATAACTAGATTTGAATAACTACCATATAGCATGGAGCAGTGTAAGAAGCGGTGAGGTTCAAGGTTGTTGTACTCTAACAAGCACAACATTGCGATATGATATTGTAAAACGGTGTAAAATTATCTTTTGGACATAAACGATGGAGTTATTAGGTCACGAAATGACTTGAGTGCTGGCTACAAAATTATTTATAGGGGTCTCTTAGCTTTCAATTTAGAGTGTATCTCTCTATTGTTCATCAATTAATTTCACATATGACATTGGTGAGAATTTTGCTGATCTGACGTCCTCTTGCAGACAACAGCAGTACTTCCTTTGGACTATTATACTATTCGCCACCATTATAGAGCGTTTCTTTTCCTCCGCTTAGTAATATGCTTAAATTCAGCGGGTTGTCTCGTCTGATCTGAGGTCGTAGATTATATAGCGTAATTACATGGAGGTTTGGTTGTAGTTAGAGAAATATTCCCATGTTGAAATAAAACAATTAGCTGGTATAAGCCAAACTTTTGGTTGATAAAGATTGGACAACAAGATACAACATGTTATTTGACAGGCTTCAGAGGAGCTGACAGATGGATTTTGTTACTTTTGGAAGAAAACCAGTTGTGGGCGAGTTACTGTATGCTCTCCTCTTTGTCTTTGACCCGACTGTTTTTTGCTCGAATCAATCCAACCTGTGTAGGCAAGGGTCAGCACTTTGGCTAACAGGGGAAGTGTTGAACATTGACTAGCACCCTTATACACATCTTAAGAAACCAGACTGCAACCTGCTAACAGACATGACTATCTCCCTGATAGTAGTAATGTCTGGCCGTGGTGGCTAAGCGAGCATTGCTTTGTATTCCTGAGTGTGTGTGTCTCTCAGAGTGTAAGTGATTGTGAGGAGCTGTGTGTGCTCTACTCTGTGTGACCTTGACCCGTCTGCAGAGGCACTCTTTGCTCCGCAGCAGCTGTGTCACTTCAGCTCAGCATCATCAGTCCAACCTTAAGGGACCCGGACTGCCCGTGTCCCTGCCCACACATCCACATCCCCACCGTAGAAACACCAGCCAGACCCCTCCTCCTCCTCTTCCTCATGCCCTAAGCTACCAGCAAACACACACTCATGCACGCTGCCCATCATGCATACTGATAAACGTGCTCACTATCACCAGCAGCAGACAACAGTGGCTTGGCTGCTGACTGCTGACAGAGCCCAGACTCACTCTGAGCAGCGGAGACACACTCTGGCCCGCAGCCACTCCCAGTCAGCTCTACATATGTCACATGTTAATGACATCAAGTCTGCGGCCACCCACAGACCGCCACACACTTGAGGGCAGCAGATCGAGAAAACAAAGTCATTCCTCCCCTTGAACGCCAGACCGTATCCTCTCTCTGTGGCATTCAGGGCGCAGGACTTCAAGGCTTTGAACCTTTGCTTTTCACAAGGTCTGATGTCACATCTCTGTCACCTTTCTCCACCTTCTGCAGCCCCCGTGCAGTGCATGTGAGATGGTGAGGTTTGCTTACGGAGGGACTTGGACTAAAATGCATGCGAACAACACAAATATATCATTATAATATTTATGATACATGTTTTTCTTCCTGTGAGATAATGAATATGTGTAGCCTGGAGGCTTCCTCTGTTAATTAATTAAGTGAAGTAGACTGAAAAGGGAAAGTAAAAGTCATTATTCTAGTGTCTGAGTTCATCACTCTGTATATATTTGACTGTTTCATGGGAAACACAAGGAGCTGCCGCTTTGTTTTTGTCAGGGATTTGAGCCAAACACATATTCACAGCTCTAATCCTGATCCCATTAGTGGACTCGGAGTGAAAATAGTAAACAGTAGACTCCTGCTTGAGCAGAGAGGAAACAGTGCGGCGGCTTTTGTCAAACATGACTGATTCACTTTTCCCTTTGTGTGTGTGTGGGAGCTTTGCCTTTCATATTGATCACGGTTGTGCCAACTGTTTGTTTTCTCTTTTCATATAATGAACCCTGGGCCCTCGGTGAGGCCCCGGCGGAGTCGGCTCCACGCTGAAGGGCTTTTTGTGAGACAGTGTCACGCTCCCTCGTTCCGGCGAGGCTTCGCGGTTCTTATTATTCATGGCTCTCACCCCGTTTGTTGAGAAGGCCGGGATCAAACAGGACGATTTGCCACGCCTGACACCCACTGCAGCGAGTGTGTGTTTTGCATGTGAATAAGTGAGTGTGTGTGTGTGTGTGTGTGTGTGTGTGTGTGTGTGTGTGTGTGTGTGTGTGTGTGTGTGTGTGTGTGTGTGTGTGTGTGTGTGTGTGTGTGTGTGTGTGTGTGGAAACTGGGCTCAGGCTCAGTAATGACAGGATTTGTTAAACAGTAAATTAATGAATAATGAAATATCCAGCACGCGCCTGCCTTGCCTGGAGCACAGTGCCCCGAGCAGGAATTACTCCCGACCGGCACTCTGCTGCCTGCATGCTGGATAACCTGTGTGTGTGTTAGTGTGTGTGTGTGTGTGTGTATGTATATGTGTGTGTGGGATAAGCATTTTTACAGCCCATTGCGTGACAGAACGCTCAGGGGCTTTGCTGATGGGGGCCTGCTCTCTCACTTCCTGGCAAAAACGACAGACTGACAGAGATGCATAAAGAAAACAGTGTCAGTGTGCTCCCATAGATTCTATATCAAATATTGCCAACGTCTTCATAAGCTCAGTCCATGTTCATAACCCGGTTACCTTCCACTTGGCCTCTCATTACAGTAACAGCCTGTGACGTTTTCATAAAAATAAGATTAGCCTCCCATTATCATCAATTCATCAAACACCAGTCATTTATTTTATATGTAGCTCCTGCAGGAACACTGGGCAGCTGGTGGAGCTTTTACATTTTGAACAGGAAGTCATGTTGGGCCTGTCCAAAAACATTGACAGGTTGACAAGAGTTTTCCAGCACACTAAAAAAAACTCGAGGAAATGACATCACTTCAAAGGGAATGCCTATAATAATCCAAAAGTAGTTATTCCATCATGAGTCATTATTACTTTCTATAATAGTGGTGCTAGGATTCATGCAGAGGCTAACACACTTTGTCCACTCCGGACTCTTAGTTTCCGTTACCGAAATGTAAATAATATTAGAAACAGGATTTAGATAATATCACTCGAGAGCTTGAATGACTCCTGAGTAAGCCTGGAAGTTGATTAACTCATATGTACTTATGAAACAACTATTTAAATTAGAGTTTGTAGGATTTGGTGAGGCAAGCCGATGAAACATTAAAGTGTTGTTTCTTGTACTTTGTAAACTCCCTGTAGCTTGCATTGATTTCTGGAATCAGTAACCATTGACAAGCTCCAACTCAGTAAGTTTCCACATTGTTGTAGGCCTCTATCCTCCGCGGGTGAAAACAATGCAAACATAATAGAAAGCTGCTAAAGTTTTGTAAACATTTATGGTTCTTTGTTGACTACAGGCACAGCCAAGTGTGTACAAACTGAATCTATAGAGCTGAAGTTAACTCACAATATGATATTATACATCGTTATGCACTAGTTAAATCTGCCTCCAGCTTGACTTGTCTTTGTACGATATTGTATTTCTGTATTTGACTGAATATCTCGTTGGAGTAAAGTGTTGTAGGACACATCTGTATTAGAAAGGATTTAAAACCTCAAGCAAGCCATATAGGACGCAGTGTGAAAGCTGATGTATATGCTGTGTAGACTGTCAGTATAAGACATTGTTTTAAATGAACTGCACTTTTAATTTCAATTTACAAATCAGTGCCACAAAATTAGTCAGAATTACATATTATATAATAGATGATACCAACATTTTTTCTGGGTAGCCTTGTAGTGTGTTTAAATATATTTCTCTGCATATTCCCCACTGTAAAAAGTACTTTTGAAAAACGTCTTTGTAAACTTCTCATAAGCCTCCATACCCAACGAAGGTGTTAATAGCCTTATATAATAGGATTACTGTAATTTATGATATTTGCAGAATATTGGAAGACTCATTTGTGTAGATGCAGCCTCGACTTTTACAATAAAGCTTTTCAAGAGGCCTGAGGCTCAATACACAACTAACTGTGATCGCAACGGACACACAACCTACAGAGACCACTGGTGTTAGTTATTGGGTTTGGAGATGAAAAATACTTGATCAAGTAAGTTAACAATCTACAAGGCACTTTCCTGCCAATTCATTCAGTTCAGTTTCCATAAGATCAGCTGTGTAGCAGGACAACATGAACAGCAGTTGCCAAAGCTTTAATTATAGACATGATATTTTTCCATTCATTAATTGAATTTTCATTTGAAAATGTAATTTAAAGAAATTTGATTTATTTTCGTTTTTATTGGGCTTTAATGCGTATTTAGGATTATCTGTAATGTTCTCTTTCTGCTTTGGAACAATCTTAAATCTTCCATTTATCCCAACATCTTTATATATTTGTATCACCAGTACACATTAGTACACAGCCTATTCATTACATTATTTAGATTACTGGTTATTTCTTTATTTGAAAAATGTAAGAATAGGCCTACAGCCGGAAGACTTTGAGACCTTTTCTATCATTTTCATTTCTGGTAGCCTATAGGTTATACGCTATTTATTTTTATTTTCCAATATAAGAAGACAAAAACAGTGGAACACCTTTGTATCGACACGTCAGCCAGATAAAGAATTTAAGTAGTCAAGTTTACCATTCAAATATCCTTCAGTTTTCCTCACATTGATTAAAGGGACTTTGTAACTGTCTTATTTAAAGAAAGCTGCTCGAGTAATTGGTGGAAACGTTTCTCTTCCGTGTGTATTGTTGTGTTATCTTCGGCTTGTTTGTTTATGGTTGCAGCCAACCTGTCGGTGTTGTAGTCCTGATGCTCAGCAGCTTCCTGTCTTTGTTGAGCGAGAATCGCTCGCGGACTTGCGGGTGCTGAACTCTGCACCTGCGTCACGCGGCGTTCCACTCCGCGGGTCACACTGAGCCCGCGGGACACTCTCTCTATCTCTCACTCCCATCCTCCCCTCTCTCTCTCAAATTCAAATAAGCTTTATTGGCATGACCATATCAAAACACACTCTTGTCATTATGTCAGTATCTTCTCTGCGTCTCTCAAAAATATCTAGCGGCCAAATACTACACAAAACAAAACTGTCTGTCAGACAACATGACTTCTAACTCTCTTCCTCTTTTTCTCATTCTCAAAATCATATTAAAAGAAGCTTTATCGCCATATCACAAATTACCAAAGCACATTGTTCAAGGTGGTACAATGCACCGTTTGGTTGATTTCAGATTGGTTGATTTTTGTTTTAAAATTTTTATAAGGATGCTTTTTGAGTTAAGATGACCCTTTTCTATATATTTCCTTACAGACAAAGGTGTCTAGGAGTTTCCCTTTTTTAAGGTGGTCTGTAATGAGAATGACAGTATATGGTATAAAATAAAAAAATCGAATCTGTCTCTCCGCCTTTAGAGCTCCGTATTCTCTCCGTCTCTCTTTCTCATTATCTTTCTCCCTTTACTTCTTCTCTGTGTGTCTCGCGCTCTCCCGTCATTAGCACACCAGCGGTAGAGCCCTACCGCACATCGGGCCCGCGAGGCACGATTCTATTCCCCCTGCGCGCGTGCGAGAGAGAGAGAAGCCTCCCTGAAACGAGAGCCTCTCTGACCGGAAAATGCAGCCAATTATCTCCCCGTATCCATCATTGCGTGTTTGCGTGTTTCAGAGCCTTTGCAGTATTTTAATCCAGATACAGTTGCCTAACAAAGCTATATAATATATAAAAACATATTCTTATTTTGAATATTAATCTTGAACATGGCCTGTAAGAATTTCAGAATATCTTTAATAGCCAACAATAACAAAATACAGGTCACTCGTCAATTTTGAACGTTTTGTGTAAAAATAATATAACTGTTACTACTTTAATCTATTGTCATTTATGGAATATACTCAATTATCCTCACTGCAAATAAGTCTATTAAGGTAAACCTACAAATAGCAATTGTGACAGAAAACCTTAAAGACTCATTTAGTTGTCCATTTTTTTACATTTTGGTGTTGGAGTTTCCTTTTTTATTTGCATTTGAATCAAAGACTGTGCTGTTTAATATCAGTTTCCTCTCTCCCTGCAGGAACATGTAAGGATAGATTTAGCTTTAGATTATTGTTTCATTCAGACTGAGGGATTTTATGTGTTTTTTGAATGAATGAATTTGATGAATATCTGAGATTCTTACTTGTCAATGGCCGCACATTGACTGTCTGCTGCTGCAAATAGTTGGAATGAAATTAAAACATGTTATGCTTTATGTTGGTCCATTAATTAGATAGTAATGGTTTTTTTACACTGGTACCTAATCCATTTAGACATATATTTTGTGATGAACACGTTGTTAAAATACACTCTGAATCAGATTCAATGCAAATTTGAAACCGTCACATTTAAAACCACGATGAATAACAGGATATTTTTGGGGTCCAACTCCAATTTCAGTCGTTCAGAAAGTGGAATTTGATTTGGGAAATGTCAACTATTTCTTGAGGCGTTCTTTAATATTTCATTAAAACAAATGAGGTTAAATTATCTGACATCAGCCAAAGAATACCAGGTTTTATATTTTGGATACGGTGACTCTGATTCCCAAACATCTAGTGGATGATTCACTGGAGAAAAGGCGCAGGCTGCACACCTCGCATAATAAAACACATGGTTTATTATCAATGTGATAGAAATGAAATCACTGGACAATTAGAAGCATGTCTACCCATCATCAGCACCATGACAACAGCTCTATAAGAACAGAAAAACACTGCCCCCCCCCCCCACCCACCCCCCTCCGGCTCACAAAAGTCGAATCACAGATAAATAGGCCTACTCCAAAATACCTGGTGCACCTATTTACACAACCATCCATTTAAATTAATATAAATAAATATGTACACACATAAATAAACCCCTCCCCCCTCTCGTTAAGTGACCACACAAACCTGTTTCACAGATAAAATGCTTCATACCCACAATGCTTTTTTCCTGTGTGAGGACAAACACAAGCACACTGAAAGAACTGAAACGTTGACTTTAATTAAATATAGGATGTCAACAGATTTCACAGAGCTGTATTGGGTTAGTGGAAAGCAATAATATTGAGTTTAAATAAAGTAATATTAGGTTCAACTTAATATTATTGCTTTCAACTAACCTGATGTGAAATTGATGACATAATACATTTGATTAAAATCAATGTATCAGTTTGTACCACACACACACACACACACACACACACACACACACACACACACACACACACACACACACACACACACACACACACACACACACACACACACACTGTAGTTTGTTGCAGCATCACAGTCTCACAGGATGTAGGCAGGGGGAGCGAAATGGATGTAACACAGTAACCATCATGTCCTCAGGGGAATGAAAAGAACGTAACACAGATGAAACATCCCTCTGTGCTCTTTGACACTGGCCCACAGGTCTCCTCTTCCTCCTCCTCCTCCTCTTCCTCTTCGGCCCTGTCAGTGACAGTGGTGTAAAGCTAGAAGTGTATCGCCTCTGTCTGTGTGTCTGCCTCCCATCGTCTCCCCCGCCTCGCTTCATTTCCGCTGCTTCTCCTCTTTGTCGGCCTTGTTGTCCCCGTGCCGGTTGTTGTTGGGGGGGCTGTTGATGAACATCTTGTCCAGTCCTTTGAGGGCCTCGGTGAGGTAGTTCTGCAGGGTGGTGAGCGCGGCGCAGAGGGCGGGCGAGCCGAAGCCGTGCGTGATGAAGGAGAAGTGGGAGAGGCAGCTCTGGATGCCCGGCTCCAGGATGGGGCTCGGCCGAGAGTTTCCCAGGGGGGTCCTGTCCTGGGCCAGCAGGTCTGAGAACTCCTTACACAGCTGTCTGCAGGGGGGGGGGGGGAGACAAGGAGATGTCAGGAGGGAGATATGGGTTTCCCTAAAATAGTTACACCACTGCTGATAGTGGTTATTCAATGGCAGTACATTACATTTTACTTGTTAGACACTTTTATCCAAAGCAACTTACAGTACTGCACTGGGACTCGAACTTGCTATCCTCTGATTCAGGATCAGCGCACTAAGCCACTGCGCCACACGCCCCTAGTATTTATTAACCTTGCTTCAGTGTGCACTTGGGGCTTGTTTGACTGTAATGTCTCTCTATATTTGTATCAATGTGTCCCTTCTGGATGTGATGGGTTTTAGTGTCCCCTGGACGTTGTTGCACATGCAAACCAAAGATAACGTTGAGTTGCACTCAATAAGTAAGACCATTTGGTATCTTTTATTTATTTCTATTATTAATTTGATTCTTCACCAAACATGTATCCATTGTTTTTGTATGTTATTAGTGGAAAAGCTGACACCACATTTTCTCTGATCTTGCAACTCTACTGCACCTGTGTCTGTCCAACACAATCAGAAGATCACCTTTAGTTTCCTGCAGTTATAATCAAAATGCATCAGATAGAAGCACAATGAGTTGCTACTATCCAATGAATACTCAGATGCCTATCAATACCAGCCCGTCACCAACACAGTATACAGTATGTGTGTGTCCCATGACTAGCTTAAACACCTCAGCAAATGCATCCAAATCATCCCCAGTCAACACCTGCCTGCGATGCCCCTGTGGTGAGAGTATTTGGCAGCATTTGATGTAGATGTTCTTGCAATACCTGACACTAAATATAAGCAACTCATAACACAGACAAAACGAAACAAATTACAATTGGACAGCTCTTTGGTGAAAAGCAACTTCAAAAACAATTGTGTCAATAATGTTGCAGTTTGAAAGGATTGAATCCATCAATGTGTATTTATACAGCCCAATATCACAAATGTTATATTTGGATTAGAAATGATGTTGTGTTAGCTATCAGTTGTACTAACCTAAAAGTGCTACGAAGTGCATATAAATCATGGCTGCAGAGGTTTATGGATAACAACATGGTACCAACACTGATCAAATGATTGCTGATAGTTGAGCATAAACACCCAATAATAACTATAGCGACATGTAGGTGCTTAAGAGCTGAGCTAAGTATAACCAGATCAGTGACATTCTCAATAGAAAAGCCCCCTCAGCACTTATTACTGCCCACCCTCTGCAAGGACCTGAATCTAAACTCTACAGCCTCTCTTAATGCTGTGTGCCAAACTAACTGTATCTTATCTTAAATGATCAGCTTGTACCAAATCCATCCCAAAGGAGAATCGCCTGATGCTTTTCCCTTTCAACTCCTTTAAGTCATGTTGTGTAACTGTATCCTTAAGGCTTATTTTGCAATGAAGAATAGCAAACTTTCTTTAAACTGTTCTTTATTTACTTCTGTTTCCACATTTTGAAATTGTGTTGGAAGAGGCATGAACTTGATGCAGCTGCTAATGCTATACAGCATGCCTCCAGAAGAGCCTTTAAATCCCTAAAAACTAAATGTTCTGGCGAAGGCTTGAGAAGTGTATCGTTTTTTCTGTTCACATCCATATCAAAGATATACTTGATTTGAAAGACCTGACATTAAACAATTATCTTTAATTTGCTATCTTTTAAAAACTGTTTCTGCTCCTGCCTCCATCGCACACCCTCTCAAACCTTATTCTGAAGCCATACCATTTAACTAATGATCTTCGGGAAATTAGAGAACGCTATAAATGTATAGAGAAATGTAAGGGTAATGCCAATATGACATTGTGTAAAAATGCCATATGTATGTCTAGAAAATTAATTCAAACCAAAACAAAAGCAAGGAAGTCACATGGTTTGAGGCGCCAGCATTTAAAGCCAATATTTAAATGGAAATATATGTAATTTAAGCCAAAAGGTAATTAAATGCATCTTCAGTCTTCTCTTCAAATTCCATACAAAAAAATGCAACGGTGAGAGAGAATCACGTCTCCTTAAAATGTCAGCAAATCATCCTCTTGGTTTTAGGCCCACATTTGATATTCAAGAGACCTCTCTCTCCCTCTCTTTCTCTCAAAATGTGTACCATACACACACACACACACACACACCCAATGAGCGGCCTTAGGGCAGAGCTCCACTAAATGAGTGACAGGCGGTGCAGGCCGAGCCCAGCTGGGGTTAGGGAGCAGAGAGGAGAAACAGAGAGGAGGAGCTCCACCCGGGGCGACTCTCAGGGCCTCGCTGTTGTTTTCTGACGACTTGAAACACTTCACTGCTAAATAATGAATTTCTAACAGGCAGCACCGACACCGAGTATTGGAACAGGTTTGAATCTGAGCATCAAACATCCACCACCGAAACACCCCGTACATACTGATCACATTGGGATACACACACACACACACACACACACACACACACACACACACACACACACACACACACACACACACACACACACACACACACACACACACACACAGGCAAACAGCACTATTTATGCAAGCTAAAAATACAAGTTTCCTGAAGGGCTCTTTGTTACAGCTCTGCAACATCCAGGGGAATACATGGACACAGAATGGGACTGTTCATTATTAATTGGCGAAAGGCTTTTTTGATCATTTTAAAAATAGGAAAAAATCCAAAGTAATTCTGGGATTTAAACCACATTCCCTCTCCTAGCCTAGTTTCCCTTTAAAGAAATTCTATGTTGCTCGGTTTTTAAAAGTAATCACTAGATCCTGGATTCAATTTCACAGTTTAACAGCCATAAAAATTGATTAATATAAGTACCTCTACGAGGAGAGCCAGTAAAATCCATCGCCTTTAAGACCAGAAGCAGAGGTCAAACGCACACAAGCAACGTTAAAGCTGCGATTTAATAATGTGTGAGACTTATGTAGGCTACATTAAAGTGTCCATCAAATAAGGTTTGTGTATACTTGAATAAAACGTTATTTATGTGGCAAAAATAATCCCCTGGCTTTTAAGATTCTTGACTCAAATGCAGATTGATCCTAATTTCGTAAACGGTTGAATTTACTTTAACTGCCCTCAATTTCCTCTGTGGTTTTTCAATCAGTCATTACGTTACAGGTTACATCCATATAGAGTTTGATGCTTTTCATTAAGAAAATCTCCCTTTCCTCTTTAAATGTCAATGCCATGGCTCACTGTGTCAAAATGGACTGTATGATATAGAGTGAAGCGCAGAGGAGAGGTTTGCACCCTCGGGGGTATTAAAGAGGGGGCCATAGAGAAGCCCCCAGGAAAATGGGGGAGAGTTTAATTTCACAATAATTTCATTCATCAGAAATGTAACTACTTGCAGAAGAAGCATGCCCTGGTTTTCACCCTGTATGTGTGACGGTTATGTAATTCAAATTAACAGCAACCACAGCCTTTCTAAATGGCACCCTGGAACTGTAAACCTAAAACCATATTTGTTGGGACATTTAATTAGGATAACATCTCATACAAGAACAGCATGAACTAGATATATTATAAGACTTCTCTGTAAATTCATTTTGGAGAGAATTTACTGGAAAAACCCCTCTCTCTGTGTCCTTACAAAAACAAATGTCTCCCTTCTGTGTTGACAGACTGACTATATGTGTCATTAGCATGCCGCCATGTTATTGTGTCTAAGTCTAAATGGCTCATTTGAAATGAAAGTAATAATCTTATTTACCGCATGGTATCTCCTATGCATCAGACAAGTATACTATTCTATGACAGACAGAACACACCGTATAAAGGCTACGAGGGAGCTGAATCTAATCAAACAGTCCATCAGACTCACTTTGTCGCCAGCAGCATGTTTTTCCGCGTGTGCAGCTCGTTGGGGTCAGCGTGCTGCCGGTTGAGGTACTCGCTCACGGCTTTGGTGGGGAACTCCGTCTCGCAGAGGTAACCGAAATCCCGGGCAAGGTGCACCGCCTCACCTGGGGGGGAGGGGGGTTATAGTCGGGGTTGAATTTTATATAGACGTACAATATCGCTACATGACAATCATGCATTTCCTTATGTTTTAGTAGCCTATAGCGATTCCTGAATAGAAAGACTTTACGTGTTAAAACTGGGATGCTTTCCTTTTACGCACGGGATTCCCTAAACTGTCATCCTCTCAGAGAAAGCCAAAGCAATAGCGATGGTCATTTTTATAGGTGCAAATTAACTGTTTTAATATCGTCAATTTAAAAAAACAGAGAGCTCTTGCATAACGCTTTGTGCAGACGAGTGAACACATTGAACATTGAGACGTTTTCATAATCCTAAAAAAGTATTTTAAAAAAAGTAGGTCATAAATATATTTTTATTATATTTTGAAAGTGTAGAAATAAATATTGATTTACTTGTATATTATGCTAGATCAGGAATATCTGACTCAATGAAAATGTTGGTTTAAACCGGTTAGGCCCATGCTGCAGCCTCTAATCAATTAGTTAATCATTTAATTTCATTCACTAACCCCAGTCCTCTTCTCTTCACTCGTTCAAAATCAAAAATGTATTTACTTTGTATATGTATGTAGCCATTTGAGAAAGACAGTCTCATTCTTCAAACCTGTAAGGTCATGAACTTTTGCAATCCTGTATTTTGGCCGTGCGTAATTTTTGGTGATGTTGAAATCTTTGTCATGGGGGGCAAATAACATGTTGGACTTCTAGAGCCAAACCTCCCCATTAATCAATCTCAGAGTAAGGATTATGTTTCTGTATTTATGGATGAACACAGTAAAGCAATCACCTTCTACAAGAGATGTTAGTAATGTGACATTGGCAGCTTTGCGTCTTCCAGCAGGTAAATTCAGTCCAATCTTCTCCAGTTTTTCCCTCAGACATCTCCCACCGTTTTTGGACTTTGCTCTGTAGAAAAATGTGGAAATAATTCATGTTAATTGCTTTATAAAAGAACCAGGACATATATGCCATATATCTCTCACAAGGCATTCAATTAAATTACCAATATTCCCATAAGGAAGTTCAAAAATCCAAATTGAAACACATTGGACAGGTTAGATCTTCACACAAAGATAAATAAGAATGACAAAATACAATAATGAAGTTACAGTATGAGATAAAAACAATATAATTAGGTTACACTGTTTAAATATATACATATATCAATGAATATACATTTTATTTATGTGTGCATGTCTAGGTTTTTAAGTTGTTGTCTTTTTAGTTTCTACTCCGCATCATGTTCTCCAGAGATTGTGTTAATGTTATACACTCTGGGAAGTTCAGATGCCTTTGAATTCAACTCAGGGTTTAATAAACATCTCCTCTGCATATTTAAGAAGCCACACGCTTTTTCTCCATCCAGACGTTATCCCTGCGTCAACATGCTCTGAGGCTGCAGTCGTACCTTCTCAACACGCCCCCCAACAGGGATGCGTTCAGGCACTCAGGCGGGGACAGTCTCCTCTGCACCTCCCCTACGGTCACTTTGTACTTGGAGGTGGAGCTGAGCAGCGACAGGCGGCCCGGTACCGAGCAGAACACCTCGTTAATGCTCACGGTGATGCCTCCCATCAGCCCGTCCTTCCCGAGCATCAGGGAGCCCATGTGCTTGTGAGGCATGGGAACTGAAAGAGGACATTACATAACGTTTAGGCATCTTAAAAAGGTGTCCAAACATATACAAGGGGGCTGTGAGTTGTAATCTATTGTGTCAAACGCTGTGAGACCCAGTGGTGTAAAGCAACTAATACATTAACTCAAGTACTGTACAATGTTGAGGTACTTACATTTTACTTCAGTATACTGCTTTATAATTCTACTCCTCTATACTTAAAAAGGAAATAGTGCACTTTTACTCCACTTTATTTAACAGCTGTAGCTTATTTTACCAAAATGCATCTCTAAAAATTAAACTAACTCTTTAGGTCACAAAAGAGTCCAATTATTTCTTTATTTTTTTACAAAAAGTCAAATTTTACAATCAGAACTTTGTCTACAACAGTAAAATGCTATTTGATGCAACAATAGTATCTAGTAATGTCACATTATGTCAATATAATGATACACACAAAGGCTATTCTTCTGCACAATGATTACTTTTTCTTTTTACACTTTAGGTACATTTTGCTGATTGTAATTTTTTTTTAACTTGTAATGGAGTATTTTGACATTAATGTATTGGTACTTTCTATACTCGAGTAAAGCATCCACAGATACTGGTGAGACCACGCGCACTGCAGGAGGGAGCCCTGGCCTAATGAAGTGCCCACGCGCCGGGCATTTACTGTTATTTAATGTCTCATTACAATAGTATCGATTGTTGATTGGCTTTCGCTCTCAAATTGAATTCCCTCGTTTTTTTGTGTGACAGAATTTGCGTCAATGACTAAATTGCCAATTTCGTTAAATTAATGAAAACAATCTTAACTTTGGCCCAGGTTACAGCATAGTCTTTGCTGCGATAGGCATTTGCATTATCATAGATTTATACTTTTGGAGGGGGGCCACAGGGGGGTCCAGGCTCAGTGTTACAGGGGCACAGTGTGTGTGTGTGTGTGTGTGTGTGTGTGTGTGTGTGTGTGTGTGTGTGTGTGTGTGTGTGTGTGTGTGTGTGTGTGTGTGTGTGTGTGTGTGTGTGTGTGTGTGTGTGTGTGTGTGTGTGTGTGTGTGTGTGTGTGTGTGTGTGGGGGGGGGGGTGGGGTTTGATGGCTCCACGGGGGATAATACCGCAGATTAGCTGTAAACGAGCTCACGAGATCTCCGTGAGCGGTGTCATTTATTACATCAGCGGCTTAAATGCCCCGCGGGGAGCTCAGTCACTCAACATCCCGTAACTAAATCACCGCACATCATCAGCGACCCTCCGCCTGCGAGTCAATATCCCGGGATCGTTAACCCATGCACGAAATCCTCATCCTGGGCACCGGAGAAACAGGATGAACCCACAGAGATCCACCTTTCACTTCCCAAAGCATCGAGGTATGTCACATCTGGTCCACTTTACATCCAAGTTGTGGCTTTTTTTTTTATTGGCTCTACAGAACATAAATCATTGTAATTTACGTCATATGACAACATAAATTAGCCTATAATTTGGTACAGCCACGAAAGGAACCTCCAAATAGGCGAGCAGCCATATTATGTCTATTTTAAAAACATATAACAACAATCTATTTAAAGAAATCCAGATGTATTCATTTAGGTTTTAGTTTTAGGTGAACATTTTGTATATTTGTAAATCTAGTCATTGTTGTCATATTGTAGAACTATTGCAACATATAAGAGCTGAGACGTTGTGTGTGTGTGTGTGTGTGTGTGTGTGTGTGTGTGTGTGTGTGTGTGTGTGTGTGTGTGTGTGTGTTTGTGTGTGTGTGTGTGTCTTACCTTTCTTAATTACTGATTGATCAAGGATGTTCGTTCCGTTGGTGTCGTCAAGAGTCTGGTAGATCCAAAATAAATGCAAACCATTAAAGCAATATAATAGTGTGCTTCGTACAAAGGAATCCAGAGTGTAATACAAAAGTACATATTTATATTTTGTTGCTACATATTGCAGGATTCATTTAAATGCAAGGTCTCGAAAAGCAGGGGAAACATTGTCTGTTTTCCACAGAACAAACACATCTTGTTAGGGTTTTTATTCATCAGGAGGTGACTCATAGAGAATAATGTTCTCCCAAATGTGAAGCCTCATTCATCACTCTCATTCATCAGCCTGCGAGATAGATTCCTCTTTGAATAGACCTGCTGTTGTCACGCTCGTATAAAATAAAATAGGACTTGTTAAAACAAATTTAAACGGGGTTAATAAATGCATGACACAACTACGTAAAGGCAGAAATGAGAATGTAATGTGAAGGTTAAATGGCAAACAATTCGTGATGGTTCTGCCCTGAGGGGAAAACAGAGGAAGATGAAATCCTTCACAGATGACAATAATGTGTCTGGTAGCTGCTTTGTATATTTGGTACCTTATATATATTTATATATATATAAAAACGTGCATAATATCCTATAAACCAAAAATGACATCTTTCAAATTAAAATAATTAACTAACCACATTAATATGAGCATGGATTTAATCATATAAATACTAATAATAATACATTCATATAATTATAATAATTACAAATAATAATAAAATATTGTAAATGATAAAAATAAAAATAAAACATGTGTGCACAAAATTGAATTGTTCCCTTTCATGTTTAAATAACCAATTAACAGCATATCCTCAAGGCTTAACTATGGATTAATCATTAGGCAACACAAGGCAGTAAAGAAGGGTGATTTTAAATTCTAATTCACATAAGCAACATTTGAGCTCCATGCAGCACTTTTTGAAATATTCTCCATATCAGCATCTTCTCACCAGAGATGTCTCAGCTCTCTGAAGACAGTTGGTTTAGCTTTGGGCCATTTGTGTTCAGGCTTCAGCTGCAGAGAACTCAGCCCTGAGGGAGCTGATCTGAGATCACTGACCTCGACACTAAAGCACCGAGACAATGAAGGAGACCACCGCCAACAATTACCCATCCCTCTCCTGTATAGTTTATTTTTTAGTAGCTATTTCGTGCCATCCAAAACTTGAACAATTTGCCATCCAAATGTTCATATACCTGGAGTGAATCGATGATACTTTATTCATCCCAAATTGGGAAATGATTTTGTAACAGAGCAGTGATTTCAAGTATTACCCATTGAGAGTAGATAAGTTAGGTATAGAAATATTGTACTGTAAATAGGAATGGGTTGAATTAATTATTAAAATGCATACACGTCTATTGAGATAATGTATTGCATTATAACTGTATTCCCCATTTTGTCAAACAGACCTAGTTGCTCCCTGACTTTCAGGTTTTACCATTCGGGATAGAATAATCCAAATATATTTAAAACGACTTTTTATACAATAACAAACAAAATCATCATCATTTTCACTTTTCGATTCCATGTAATCCTCAGATTCCTCTGCCTCACCTGAACATCCTCCATGCCGTGCAGCCCGTGCAGCAGACCGTCTCCCATCCCGTCCAGGCCCGGGTGCATTAGCACATCGGGCCGCCTCACACCGTAGTCCCTCCGCGGGTCCAGCCCGGACAGCTGAGACAGCGAGGCCCGAGGTTGTGCCAGCAGCGCGGAGCTATCCATCCGCTCCACCGCCGCGTCCTGCCGCTGCCGCGCGCCCCACGCGCTCTGCTGGCTCTGGTGCAGCGAGTTTAGGGTGTACGGATCGGTGACGTGGGAGTACGGGTCCTGGCTCTGGTAGTGAGCGAGCGGCTGGTACGGCGGCGGAAAGTAGGGCGGCTGGAAGTCCGAGGTCGGTGCATGAGACAGCGGGGGCGCACTGGAGTAGGGTCCCGCGTGCGAGCCCAGCTGGGACAGGCGCGAGCTGTGGCTGGAGACACCGTCATGCCGGTCCTTGAATAGGAAAACACAGAATAAATAAACTCCATACGGAAATGGAACCACCTTTTTATAACGAAATAAAACCAAAAAAGAGGCCTATCATGATGCATTTTAAGAGCATATTGCCTGGTGGTGTAGCCAAAGTAACTGGCATTGAATCTCCTTTACAAAAAAACACAATAGGTGCCAAAAGCAAAATGTGTCTAATTTAAATCTCAGAACGAAAAACCTCCGAGCAGTCTCTACCGATTTGTGCAAATGATTCAAACGCTTTATTGTCATATGCACATTATTTAAATCCCAGGTTCCTCCAACAATGCAACATAAATAAACATAGGCATAAAACAATAAAAATAGTGCAAGACGAAACAGAGTATAAATAAACACACTGTGAGGGAAGGAAACTCACCGCGGTGGAGTAGGAGTGAACTAACATTTGAACATTTAACATAAAACAGCTGGATGGTAAAGTGTTGGCTCCAGAAAGCGAGTGTCTGCAGGCACGGCCGGTGAGCAGAATCCTTCTCCGCCCCGAGCAGCCGTCGCTCTGACTGTGAGCCACCGAGCACCGCCTCTACCCCCGGTATACGGTGTAATTGTTATTCATGACTGAGACTTACAGGAATATTAATGTGCGCGAGGCAGGGGACTGGCGACACATGGAGCGTGAAGCCTCTCGCGCAACCGTGAGTGACGTTTAGATTCCGTGGAGAGGCGAAACGACGCGAACAGCACGAGACGGAGAGAGCCCTCTGTCAGGAGAAAGCGAACAGGGCGAGCACACCCAGGAGGAATTCCTCATTATTAAAAAAACCGCACTTTGGGAGCTTTTTCATATAAGTACAAATCTGACGCCGGGAATACTCGCTTTCTCGCCGTTGGAGACACTTTGGCACACACCATCACTGCAGACAGACTTTGACGTTTTAAACCAACATGAATCCAGTTGTCAGATGTAACAATTTAAACAGAAGATGGTGTTTAACCATGACATTAAGATTGCATCTGTGATACATTATCCTGCCAATGCAATGCTACCAAAGTAAAAGCCATTCTACCTTTACGCACAGCCACAACATACTGAAACATCCCTCTTTCTGTGATTGTGAGTGCTCTACAGTATTTCAAAGCATGGTACAAGAGTTGGTCCAAAGCATTAAACTCAAAGCTGCTTCACCAATCTGTGCAACCCTCTGAGAAACTCCGAACCAACTTACCATAATAACATATTGAGATTTACCAACAACATTGTCTCCAACCCCAGCCATGTCCTGAACAGTGAATATGAATTGTTGCCATTACATCCGAGATACAGGGTGACTGAAGCACTCTTTATGCACCAGCCAATCCTACAATACATACAGAGCTTGATCCCAGATCCATTGTACGTTAAAGAGTCGTGAACACATCGCCCTCAGTGATTGTAATGTTATTTAATAAGTCTGGGTTCTTGTATTCTTGTCTTAATATGTGTCCCTCTTGATGTTGCAAATGGAGCTGCTATGATGCAAGAACAATGTCAGATTTGATGTTACACTAAATTACTATTGTATATGATCTTATACCTGCACAAAGGTGGTTACTTATGAAGATTATTCTCCAATCCTCCCAATGTATTTTAAGCTAAACTTCATCCTGCCAGAACACACACTTCAGAACACACTGAATAAACGGTGTCTCATTGCAGCTGCCTCTTGACACACACACCCGAGACACTACAGGGCGCACGAGGGGCTCGCGTGAATGGTGTCACGAGTCAAAAGAAGCGATTAAACTTTATATTGTACACCGCCCCCCCACCCCTCCACCCCTCTCTCTTGGATGACTTGTTTAACAACATTAGAGCCTCCCCTCCCTCGCGCCGTGGGAGAAAAGCCATGTGCGGCACGAGACAAGGGTTTCCCACCGGGCTGAGACGAGGGGCCTCACGAGCTTTTGTGCTCGAGCCCATTGAGCGCGAGCCGGAGCACTATTTCACCCCCGCGTGCGGCGGTATTTCTTCCCTCGCTTGTTTGAAATAAAAAAATAATTGTTCTTGGATCAAAGCCAAATGATTTACATACTTCTGACACATCATCAAACACTCTGACCCAGTGCTTCTATTTATATTTATTAAGAGGTATTTTCAAATCTAAAATGGACTTTTTTTGGATGCAGCGTCACCGTTTTTTATTTCTAAATAGTTTTAAAATAATAATTTAAGAGGTAAATCATTATTTTAATCAAAGTAGTTTAACGTTGCTCTTAAACTTTATTGTTGCACAAAAACGCAGTCCCATATTTAAAATATATACGTCAAAATTAAAGAAATTTAAAAACACAATAAGTCTATATCCACTGTCAAAAAATATTATTTTCCGTTTTACCATGATCCAGAAAGTGAGTGGATGTACACCATACACCTAGCAACACAATACCAACACATTTGACCAAAGATAGACCACAAATCAAATCAAATATCGGTCATAACGAATTTGTCCTGTTGTTACATTTCCTCCAATTCATATTCACATCCAGCACACCACAGAATATCAGGCCTAAAAGCCTTATGCAATACCTCAGTTATCTCAACACTGCATTATTCCCCAGAAAAAAGCGTGTAATAAATCCTGCAGAGCACAAACAGACGGACGGAAACGTTACCTCGTAAATATCTTCATACTTGACATTCTCAACTAGTTTCCACAGCATGGTCGCTTCTCCAGTGTCGGTAAACCGAATGCAGCCAAGTGAGGAAGAGGAGTCTCATCTCTCTCTCTCTCAGTCTCTCCTCCCTCCCTCCCTCCCTCCCCCCTCTCTCTCTCTCTCTCTCTTTGTGAATGGGAAACCCCTGTAATGTAAAGACAGCAGCAGCAGCAGGCTCTCCATCTATGAGCAGCAGCAAATACAAAGAACAGATGTTTCATTTATTTATCGTGCAGCCTTTGTCATTTTCAAAATAAAAGCATGAGCAGTTAGCAAACGCCTTTCATGTATGTTGCAGGTTGAACAACTCGGTGACCTAAGAGACACATTGCGATGTTTGGGAAGAATATGCAGCAAAGACTAAAAGGGGACATTATTTAGTGTACTTTAACTTTTACTGTTGCTACTAAATCAAGGAACATACACATATATATATAGTCCAAGTTGTGTCTCCCTTTTCTCGAATATTCCTAAATGTCAGACATTGAACACCTAGGTTTGGTTGTTGGACATGAAGACAACAATAGCAATCATTCCAGGACATACTCATTATATTCCTGACTAACCTCATCAATAATACAAGCCTCTAAAACTGCTTCATAGCTCCTTAACATGGGTTACATGTGTTGTCTTTATGAGAGGGATGTGCATGTGTTCCCTCTTTCTGTGTTGTGATGGTGGCAGAGGAGAGCGCCATCTTAACTTGTTGATGCAAAATCTCTTGTGGTTTTAGATTTGGGTTCAAACCTGTTCCCTGTGAGGGCAGATAGAATTCACATTAATATTATATTCCTTCAAGTTTTCAGTGACCTCTTTGTGCATAATTGATATGTGCCTATATATTTGTATGACACTATACTGCATATGTACACTACAGGACTCACTTTGATCAGTGATGGAAGGTGCATCAATTTCTGGTAGTTGGAGTAATGGATAATAACTTGATCTTGTGTCGTCATTTCCAGTCAAATATACAATGATGGTGTTAAAGTATACACATGTATCAGCTGTCTTGGTCACAGTGTATCCAACAAACACTGTTCTGTTGGGGCCAAAACAGTAGTATTTGTATCAGTGTACATTTCCCACTTAGTATTACAGAATGTATGTTATGATATCTCACACTCATGTCACATAGGCCTTTGTGAGATGCATGTACAAAACACAATGCAACATCTACTCCTATAGGATACTGCACTTGAATGTTGAAGGGTTTAACAGCATTTAATTGGCAGCTAGACATTGCACTGAATTATAGGTAGGTGTTATTAATAAGTAATATATATGAAGACATTTATCACCATATTGGATATCCAAATAATTAATATCCAGTTCATCTCAGTAATTGAATGTTAAATAAGTTTTTTACTGATATGAAAATCATTTTATTTAAAATATATGTTCTCAAGCATTCGGGGAAGAAATTGTCAAAGATGCATAATGTCCTTTTGTTATGCCTATACAATATTTTCTTTTCAAGTCATATCAAATAACACCATTGCGTTTCTTAGTAATCTTAAATTAAAAAAAATATATTAGATTTGTTATTTTTGTTTAATATTTGAATATTTTTAACCATTGTAAACCCCTTCAACATCCCCATATGTATTTCAAGTGGGACTTTATCCAAGTGTGTGCCAACTACGCCCCCTAGTGTCCTAAGACTAAACATGCATCCACCCATCAAAACTGGCTTCTTTGTAGAATAATTATATTTCAATGAAAGAAAGGGCATTATAACTAAACACTAATGTATTTGTATGTTATTTACAGTCCAAACATTTGATTTCTTTCCAAGGAAATACACGTTTTGACCAGAAAATGTCTACAAATCGTTGGTAGCAGGGTTGGTGTTTCTTCACATACTTCCAAAAAGCATGGATCAAGTGAAACGGTCTGAAAAAGCAAAAACACTTGTAATATATAGAATGTCCTTAGTGACCCCGATGAAGGCCGCCATTGTTGAGCTCTATTGATGTTTGATGAAAAAGAAAAGCTGCCGCTGAGGAAACCAGACATGAATGTTTAAGATGCACGGCTGTTCATGTTCTCTGGAATGACCCGCTGCCAAAGATCACACACACACACACACACACACACACACACACACACACACACACACACACACACACACACACACACACACACACACACACACACACGCTCTCTTAAAGTAAAACACACACACACACACACACACACACACACATGGCAGAGCATATGACTGTCAGCAGTGGCAGATGTCCTGACAGTCTGGAGGTCTGGAGGCATGTTTCTGGTCACTGTCCTGCAGGCTTTGACACACAATGTATCAGCATACATTACACACACATGTCACCCTAGTGCTGCTCTATCTGCTCCTGCCTTTAACCATCAATAAAATAAAATAGATATTTATCTTCCGCTCTTCTCTAAATGGGATTTATGTCAGGAGGAGCAGTGTGGTCATATGTTGTAACTCACCTGTTTGAGGGACACTGGTATTTAATGTTCAGCCTCTACTGTTGCTCAGGGTCATGTTTGATTAGACAACATGTGGCGTGTGCAGATATGTGCAGAACTTTACTCCTGAGAACTGCAGTGAATTCAAAATATTGTGTAGTATACTCTACTATTTATTGTAGCACCAACTTTGTGTCACTAAGGACAAACTCTGCATCACATCTTGTTGTGCAAACATTTGATGGTTTGTCAAATTAAATGTGAAAAAAACCTGAAGAGAAGGACATGAAGCCAAGCATTCATCCGGATTCCTTTTGTATTTTACAGTACATTTTTTAATGCAATTTATTGTAGACATTAAGGATTAAGAATCTAGGTTTAATGATTGTATTGTTTTTCGACCTTTTATACTGTTTTAATAATATATGCAACATTCGTAACTTCCGTATATAACTTTGTGGTGACTTTCCAGCACGGTGACCATATGCATCCCACAGTAATACAGCCCTCATTCCCTCCTTCTTTCATCATTATCATAACGTCTTAAGATATATTAATGTTTTTGTTTATATTGATCAGGAATTCATTTTCTAATCCTATCCAGTTATGAAGTTAAACAGACACCAGCTGCAGTTCAGCTTTTGGCCACTAGGTCGCACTAGAACACCACACAAAGAGTTACAGGCTCAGCAATAATGCAACATGGAGTACAGCATTTACTTGATAATCTATCAGCATGGAAATCTGTAAACGTCAGTAATTGGTTCAAGGATGAATTGGATTAATTATGTTACATTTCAACAAAATCATAGGCCCTCTTTTACAGCAGACATTTTGACATGTCAGTGTAGGAAAATAGCAGGTGTAAAACATCGAATGAAGGATGCCAGTCAAGGCTTAAATAAAACAGATCTAAAAAAATGTATTTAGCGCCTGTGTTACTACAGTACTATATCAACTACAGTAAACTAACTAATCTCAAGACTTCCTCCAATACATTCGAAACACCGAACACAACTTTTACATTTCACCAGTGATCATCTGCCCGACTCTGTTAGATGCTTACAGAAGAGGGAAAGATCTAATTACTAAATAATATCTTAGCATTGTAATATATGAAGTCTTCAATAAGACCTTAAATAAGACTAGGCAAGGCAATTTTATTTATAGCACTTTTCAGCACGTGGCGATTCAAAGTGCTTTACAGATTAAAAGCAAAATACATTTAAGAACAAATACATTATTAAAAAGGCATTATAAGCAAAGGTAATGAAATAAATGAAATAAATAAACACAGCAGGTACAGAATACACGACTAAAAAGACATACTGTTGTGTGAGTATGAGCAGCTCAATTAAAAGCAGCGGCAAATAGATGTGTTTTTAGTAGGGATTTAAAAATAGGAAGTGTTTCGGCGGACGTGCACGATTTAGGCAGTTTGTTCCAGATTGTTGGGGCATAAATAACTAAAAGCTGCTTTTCCATGTTTAGTGGTTATTCTGGGAACAGAGAGCAGACCCGACCCAGAAGACCTGAGACTCCTGGATGCTTCATAGTGATGGAGTAAGATAACACCTCAACCAAACTCCAATATACTACAGCAGGAGAAGAAAAACAAGGCTTCCACATCCCCTTTCCTCTCAGGATCGAACTATCAGAAGCACCAGAGGCACTACATGTAGAATACAGCATTCCTGTCCTGGGTTTGGGGGTGTTTTGTGTGTGTGTGTGTGTGTGTGTGTATGTGTGTGTGTGTGTGTGTGTGTGTGTGTGTGACAGTGTGAGAGGGACAGTGAGGACAGCATCTAAGGAGAAGGCCTTGAATGTTCCTGAACGGGATCAGGACAGAGGAAGAAGAGGTTTTAGCAGAGAAGCAGGGGGTGAGGGGGGGGGGGGGGGTTATATCTTCAGAGGATGGAGACTGCAGAGAGGGGGCTTAGAAGTTGGCAGATGTTGCTTTTCGTGACTGTGGGGCGCAGACAGCAGGAGTTATAGTCCCTCTGAGACCTCACTGTTTAATTCGCTTCTATATAAATGGCAGAAATCATTGCGTGCAGTTGAAGAATTTCCGAGTGTGTGTTTTGGATGTTGGAGCTCCATGTGTAAATATCCGCACTGAAGTGATGCATGCCTCTTAATTAGATTGATCAGAAAGGAAGCACACTGAAAAGGAGAGCATTGAACGCCTGATGGAGATAACGGAGCGCTGCATTGCAATGCAATCAATAGCCGTGTGAATAATGCATCGGCCGCCCCATCACATTATGCATTTCTGATGTCAAACTTATGATTCATTCTTGTCCGTTTGTCAATTTACAGAAACTCCGGCATCGATTTCATTTCTTATTATTCTTTATTCTGAGTCGGGGTCAGCAGAGATGACTTTCGCAGTGATTACATGTTCATCATCCAGTAACAAGAGACAACAGCGTGATTAAGTGTCTGTTTCTCTGACTCGTGTGTGTGTGTGTGTGTGTGTGTGTGTGTGTGTGTGTGTGTGTGTGTGTGTGTGTGTGTGTGTGTGTGTGTGTGTGTTGCTGCTCGTACCCTCCAGTGAGATGCAGCAACCATCAAAGAGCCAATTTAGAAAGCTGCTCTGCTTCATCACTCCGTTACATCTCTACTCGCAGTGCAGCAGATTCGTGAGTTTGATTATATATCAGGCGGGTTCTTCCATATCAGCTAAATATGATTGAAGTTCCTCCCAGCATCTGAGACTAAAATGTGATTAAAACATGTCATATAAAAAACAAAAGCAACATACATTTATACTATTCTGTAGCCCGACAAGACAAATGTTTGAAATCTTTTAAAATCTTAACATTTGGTACATTTTGTGTCTCAAAATGTTGATTTAAAGTCACATTGGACATCCTGTGTTAACATTTCAAACCACATCCTAAGAAATGTGATGTGTGTGAATGTTACTCAGACTCCCTTTTCTTTCATTGGGCTTCATGGAGTATTTTGAAGATCAATGTATTTTGGGGCAAAACGATTTTAATGTTAACGTTTGTTGAAAAAGCTAGACATCCATTGCTTTAGATTTAAGAGATGGGTTTGGATAAGCCTGAAACAATACAGAGGCACTACGGTGCTGCTTCTTGTGATAGAAAACCTGGATTTGGTCAATAAACTCTAGGTCACATGTGTCAAACTCAAGGCCCGGGGGCCAAATCAGGCCCTTGGTGGATTTAATTTCGGCCCGCAGGATAATTTTTAATTACTATTAGATCTGGCCCGCCGGTATATTGCACGCACACCTTCACTCCATCCTGAGGGTCTCCTCCGCTCAGAGCCTGAGCCCAAACATTGATGAACTTGCACCTGAGATGAGACGCCAAGTATCTGAGCTAGCATCACAGAGCAGCACACTGAGTTTAATGGATGTTTCCTTCTGCACTTCCTTTCTCTCGACAACAGGACATGTTTGGTTTTCTCTTTGAGGGAAATAGTTTTGTTGAAGCTGTTGTTGGCCTGTGGGAAAATGTAATCATAGGAAATGACTCTTAGCTGCAGATAGAGCCATAAGAAATGAATGCAGCTGATTATTTAATGTTTAATGTTGTTTTTATAGGCAATAATTGAAGCTTTGTTAGTTCCAGGTTTAATATGTGCAATAACTTCATTTCAATAAGTTCTGCAATAAACATTGAACCAGTCCGGCCCACCACTAGCACCCATTTCTTTATGTTGGCCCACTGTGTATTTGAGTTTGACCCCCCTGCTCTAAGTAGATCAGTTATTAAACAATATTGCATATTCATAGAAGGGAAATGAGGATTATAAAGAAAACAGGGCCATCAGTTCATCATTGGATAAGGTTTCCAGTTAGCTTTTAGTCCCTAAAGTTTCAGAACATAGCGAGAAATCCCTTTTACCAAAAGCAGAGGTGATATTGTCACATTGCTTGTTTGAAATGACCAATATTCAGTTTGCAGTGATGGAAACTTCAGAGAAAAACGGCGAATGTGAGAAACCACAGACAGAGAATGGTGCTAATGATAGGGTTTTGCTTGATAAAGGACTTGTCAAAGGATAACGTCAGCACAAAAGGGACATGTTGGCACTTATGCAAAGATGTGGTTGCATATCACAGTACTTGTTAAACGTTGGTTTTAACTGTTGCAGGTTTGCTTTGATCCCTTATGTTTCCTGATATGGAGAGAAACACTCTCATTGACAGAAATACTGCAGGTGTCAGTAAGTCTCCACAAATCACTCCGTTGTAATTGTAATCATCCTAGTGTTGCTCTTATAAAGCAAACCTGCTATTTGTCACGATGCATTCCACATCAACAATGGCTCAGCTTTGTCCCAGCACCATTGACTGCATGTGTGTGTCTGTGGGATAACACCATCTGTCAAAACGCAGACCAAACAATAACAGCATGACTGGGAACGCATACTGGCGTTGTGCACCCGTGTCACTTCCTGCCTTCACTTCCTCTCTCTTTGCTGCTATTACTCCTCCACCTGAGGCTCCATTTGCATTGAGTCAGGGTGACACACCGGCATCACTGTAAATGCATCCTGTCTGATTATGTATGTTTGTGTTGTGCGGTGAACGTGACCTCTTTTTAAATGAGCGGAATATTAAAGAGTGAACCGAGCCCGGATGGAGGCGCCGCGCAGCAGCTCCCCTCTGTTTTATCATCACAAATAAATAAGCAGAACATCTGACATAAGTCGCTCAAACTAAAAGGAAACACACGTGCTCGCATCTACAAAGGAGGCTTTTGAACTTGTGTGTGGGTAAAGCCTTTTTTCACAACATTAGAGAGAAACTGTGACTTTATAATTTGAACACTGTGAACTTGTATGGATCATTCACACGCACTGGCTCTTTTGTCACCTTCTGTATGTTAAAGCATGCTGTGTGTGCGTGTATACCCGAGTGTGTGTTTGTGCGTGTGTGTGTGTGTGTGTGTGTATACGTGTGTGTGTATACCCGAGTGTGTGTGTGTGTGTGTGTGTATACCCGAGTGTGTGTTTGTGCGTGTGTGTGTGTGTGTGTGTATACGTGTGTGTATACCCGAGTGTGTGTGTGTGTGTGTGTGTGTGTGTATACCCGTGTGTGTGTGCGTGTGTGTGCAGTACATCATGAAACCAGAGTAAATAGTAGAACACGTAGCAACTGTCTTTATTGAACACCAGCATTTTTAGAAGGTAGGGATTTAACATATATATAGTTGAAAACCTACAAGAAAAGTAATTTAAATATTTATATATATTTTTACAAATGTTCATGAGCGAGTCAGAGAGCTTGTGTCGGCTAAACTTGCGATCTGGGGAGTGTACAAAGGTAGACGTGCACAGGGAAGAGGAACGACGGCAACCGCAGAGTCACCTGTTACAAAATGGCTGAGTTGGACCCTTCTTTCTTTCTCTCACTCTGTCTTTCTCACACACACACACGCACACACACACACACACACACACACACACACACACACACACACACACACACACACACACACACACACACACACACACACACACACACACACACACACACACACACACACCACAGTGTAGCCTAACCCAGGCAGTGGTGTCAGTCTCTGATCCAGAAACAGTGTCTGCCTCTCTGTCGCCCACATGGTAAACACACTGGTTGATATGGCACTGATTGTACAACTCTCACAGGTACAGGGGTGTGTGTGTGTGTGTGTGTGGTGTGTGTGTGTGTGTGTGTGGTGTGTGTGTGTGTGTGTGTGTGTGTGTGTGTGTGTGTGTGTGTGTGTGTGTGTGTGTGTGTGTGTGTGTGTGTGTGTGTGTGTGAGTATGTCTAAGGGTTATTTCTTTCAATGTAAACTGTTGAAGATGTTTGGGAAGTGATGAATTCAGTTCAGGAACCCAAAACGTTTTGTGAAGAAAAAATATTTCTCTCAATTAAAACTTAACAATAAAAAATAAATTAAACGAACCTTCAAAGGACAGAAAAAGTGTTTCAGTTTTTATATTGAAGTGGAGAATGTGCACTTCAATTAGCTGGACCCTAAGTGTGTGTAGTGTGTGTTTAATGTTGTGTTGGCAGTCACCACCCCTGTCCTTGAAAACTGTGACGTCAGCATGTCCACGTTTACTTCCTGTTTACAGAATTAAGAAATAAAAAGTCTTGGATGAATCATAGCCGTCTCCATGGCATGACTCCTCCTTGTCACGACACACACACACACACACACACACACACACACACACACACACACACACACACACCCACACACACACACACACACACACACACACACACACACACACACACACACACACACACAGACATCAGGACTTCTTGTTTGGGACAGTTCAGGTTAGTGTTACATTTCAAAATGAGATGAATAAATAATAATAATAAAAATGGTTAGTCCCACAGAAGAAGACACACGAGTTAACAAATCCTTTCTGACAATGCACCCTTACACACTCTCTCTCTCTCTCTCTCTCTATCACACACACACTCCTAAATGCAGCGCTCCAAGGCACGGGGACGGTGGGAGTGGGCTACTCAGTCTTTTCTGTTTTCCCGTCTTTGCACTGGGGCTCCGCTGTTTTCCGGAGCTGCGTCTTCTCTGAGCTGTTGTTGATCTGCTGGTCGTTGGGTCCGCTCGTCTTCCCGCCCAAGCTTTTGTCCAGGTAGTTGAGCATCTCACTCAGGACCGTCTGGAAGGTGCTGAGAGCGGCACAGACCGCCGGCGTCCCGAACCCGTGAGTGATCAGACTGTGAGGGGGGAGAGGGGGGAAACATGTCAGAACAATCACAGACTGTTGTTTCATTCAGGGGCACACACACAGAAATATGGAGTACAGTTTGGGTTTGCTCCTGAGCAGACTTCTTCTCTCTCAAAGGTTCCTCTCCCTGCACTGTGGAGCTTGTAATCCTCCTAACAGAGTGTCTTTAATCAGGCTTACCCCTGTGAGAGCAGAGCTTTAATTACCTGTGATGTTATAAATGTTTTCCCACCATGTCTCTACAAAATAAATTGTAATTTTGAAACAGTTTTACCAAATGCTAGGCCGTAATAGACATCGATGAATCACCACGTGGCAATGTCCCCATACGTCCTTTACTTCCTCGCTTTTCCTTCACATTTGGGATCATTTGCGTCTTTTTACACGATAGTAAACTGATTATTTTTATGTTGGGCAACGTTGGTGAGACACTGACAGACGCCTTTCAAAAGAACACTCTGTAATTCCTTCCTTTCAGTTTCTATTTGCTCAATAAAACACTTTTGAATGGCACACATCTTAATCCTGACTTAAATGCAATACTGTAGAAGAACAATAGTGCATAAATGAGGTTAGTCGAAACATTGACCATAAAATATCGATTTTAAGAATCAATTTTCCAATATCATACTGGTGTTTCCGCCCGCAGGCATGTGTTTGCAAAGCTAAATGTCAGGACACCTCTCGACTGCTGTTCAGTCTGTGTCTAACTGTGTTTCTACGAACTATAGACACTACATCTCCTTCTTATAGGTTTGTAATCTGCGACGGGTCACGTTGTAGATCTGCCAAATTACAAACGGCACAGCTGCGTCTTTGGAATAGTTCCAAAGACGCAATAGTTCCCAATCTTACGTGACTCCAGATTGGAAGCTTGTGTGTTACCTGAAGTGTGTGAGGTGTCTCTGGATGTCCAATTCAAGGATGGTTGTCGGTCTGGACGAGCCCAGAGGAGAGCGGTCCTGGCTCAATAAGTCCTGGAACTCCTTACAGATTTGCCTGATGGAGGGAAGGATGGAGGGAAGGAGGGAGGGAGGGAGGGGTTACCATCTGTCCCCAACACAACAACTTGTCCCTGCTTCATTTTGGATCAACACAATGTGTAATTCCTCCCTGGAAACACTACAGGCAGGATCTAGAAAGCTTCACTGTTGATCCAAACACAAGGAAAACATTTGATACACAACATGATTTCTTGGTTTGTCTTTTTTTATTTTGTTCAGTCTATAAATCCTTGATGGGAGGACTTTAGCTGGCAAAGAGTGGGAGCTGTTTCCCTTCAGCACTTCCAGTAGCCACAGGCAACCGTTCTTGTTAGATTTCCTTAACAAACAAAAGCCTGATGGCAAGATGTTCCATTACATTGTCTTGAAATGCACAGTAGAGTTTATTACATGTTCTTTCGTCTGCCTCTCTGAAAGTCAATATTAATGTTGGTCGGAGCACTTTTTATCAAAGGTTTCCCTCGACGTAGACGGTTAGTAGAAGGATAACAACTAGACTTGTAGACAAACAAGTTAAATCTTCAACTTTTGACTTTTTAAACCTATAAAAACATCAGAGAGTTCAGAATTAAACATACTTTTTCTTGACCAAAAGTAAGAAAAGCAAACTACGTCAGTGTGTCTTAGCTACGTCATTCATGTTTTCATAGATATGTGTGTTCTTACTTTGTAGCCAGGACCATCTTCTTGCGTGCGCTGGTTTCTTTCGGCTCGCTGTGCTGCCTTGCCAAATGTTCCCCCACCGCCTTGCTGGGAAACTCTGTCTCGCAGGTGTAGCCGAAGTCCCTCGCCAGGTGGAGCGCCTCACCTGAGCACAACACCAGGAGAAAGACTGATTAAACAAGGCCTGAAAGGATTGAATATGAACACCTGGAACATATCTGAAGCTGTGAATAAGATAGAGACGTTATTGGAAAGTATTTTAAGCAGAAATCCCTTACCTTCCACCAGGGATGTGAGCAGTGTGACGTTGGCAGCTTTCCTCCGTCCGGCCGGCAGGTTGAGGCCCAAACGGTCTAATTTCTCACGAAGACACCGGCCTCCATTCTTAGACTTCGCTCTGCGGACAAAATGAAAACACATATTCTAAACCACCCTATGACTTACACCGGGACGACAACATCAGCTTAAACCCTTTCAAACGACAATGCTTAGGCAACATAACACTGCAATGCTCCAATCACTTAGTATTATATAGTGCTGGACGTTTTTAGCATGACCTGGTTAATAATAATCTCCATTTTGTTTTTATTGAGGCAACTGTCATAAAACCGATTTCCCCCTAGGATAAATAGTCCTGTTCTCATCCTGATTTCATTACATGACATAAGACACAGATACGATCAGCAGGTAATGAAACCACGAACAAACCGTCGGTCCCCATTATCCTACAGAACAATATGTGTTTAATTAAGTCTTAGAAGAATAAAGATTTGCTTTGATTTGACAAAGCTATGAAATTAAAATCAAAGCTTGTGAAATTAATTATGTCAACTCGTTATATATGAAATATGCTTTTTTTACACACGGATAAGATGGCATGTCCCCTTGAGTTTCCTGCGTCACTGTTTGAGCATTTGAGTCTCTCTATACCCAATAATAGTCCCTGTCATTTCTTTATCTTTTTTAAGTGAGGTATTAAATCCATATGTGGTTACTTTCTGTCCGATAACACGCCTCAAAGAGTCTTCTGGGATGTTTTGATTGAAATGACTGAGGTTTTTCTATCAATCTGTGACCTATCAAGTGTCCGAAGAGAGAAACCTGCACACTTCAAACTCATGAACGTTGTAATTTTCTGATAGACACGATCGATCCAGATCAACCCCTCTCTGTGCACATGTCTGTTCAGGCCTCATCTTGTAGTAAAGCAGGCATACTCTCTCTCTCCTCTTCCCCCCTTCCCTTTCTCTCCGCCTCATCAATAATACAGCGCTGGCAACTCTTGCTTTCCTCTGGTTCCTCTGATCCTGGCATGCTTTGGCCTGGTCTCGCCTCCCTCTCTCCCCCCTCTCTCCCTGGGCATGGCGGCGCGTGCAGCCCGGCCCCTCGCTCGCCCACAATAAGTCTTTGTGTGCGCTGCAGTATATCCTCTGTTTCATCTGAGGGCTCCAAAGACTCAGGCAGCGCTTTCCAATGCCCCCCCCCCCCCGCTAGATTTACGCTTTAAAAAACGGTTTTCACTTTTAAAATCCCCCTTTGTGTCACATACTCTTCAGCGACATTTTGTTACAGGGGGACCAAATAACAATACTAGTTTCAATGATCTAGTAGAATCCATATGAACAGCCCTGTGATGAATCTACATTTTAATTTCTGATTTATTCTTTTAGTGTTGATGTTTATCGACCATTTCACTTGTACATGTTCACATTTCTACTCGTTCATAACCTGCAGCTGCAAAATAACATTAATTTTTTGTCTTACATGGCTTCAATATTTTTTTGAAAATACTATCAAATTGTGGATCAGTGGATTTATTGGGAGCAACTTTATGCCTTAACAACTTGTATGAAATGGTCTGCAATAGGGTGCAATAAGTACTTTCTCTTACAATGACTAAAATAGCTTCAAGTTCAAATATCGGTCCTCTCTCTAATCAATGTAGTTCCTACACAACCCTGTGGCTGAACAAGATGGATGCCATGTTCTTGAGGATGTGTGTCTCAAATATTTTTTGCCAAACCATTAATTTTGCGACCAGGGATCAGTGTAGTTCTAAAGAAAGACTTTAGGACTCAAAGTACATTTTGAAATCCCCAAAGCTGTGAACAACTGAGTAAGGGTCTCTACAATCACAATGTCATTAATCATTGTAGTTTAAATGACCCCTAGTTTTGCACCAGTGTGTATGTGTATGTGTGTGTGTGTGTGTGTGTGTGTGTGTGTGTGTGTGTGTGTGTGTGTGTGTGTGTGTGTGTGTGTGTGTGTGTGTGTGTGTGTGTGTGTGTGTGTGTGTGTGTGTGTGTGTGTGTGTACTGACCTGCGCAGTATGCCGCCCAGTAGGGAGGCGTTCAGGCACTCTGGTGGGGACAGTCTTCTCTTCACCTCGGCGATGGTGACTTTGTACTTGGAGGTGGAGCTGAGCAGAGACAGGCGGCCCGGCACCGAGCAGAACAGATCTGTAGGGTTCACCACGCACGTTCCCCCTGCACACACACACAACACATAGCAATGTTAGGCATGGAGGAAAAGGAAGAGTTTCAGAAAGCAGACATGTAAATGGTTGTCAGTTGAGTCACTTGATAAGGTTGTATTGTTGAGTCACACAGCACACATTTCCTTTTACACAAACTATGTTGTCCCCTTTTCTTGAACTAAGACAAACAGCCCCGTTTATCCCTATCATGTTGTTTTATACTAAAATTGGGTTTTCAACGATCAGGAAGTTTTTCATGGAACAGTGAATAATCACTTCGGTGTTGCTTTTGTAAAAGCTGACAGGAATCGTTGCAGAAATAACTGGCTGTGTGTTATTTTAACTAACAGCCACTATATTACATTGTGTTCCCCCTGCTGTAAGAGTGAACACATGGATGGCAGACGCATTTCTCTAATGAGGCTGAGTGTCAACAGACAAACAAACATGAAGCATTGCAGCACCGCTCAACAGTGGAAACATTAAACAAAGAAAAACTGTGAAGCAATCCAGCAGATGTGAAACCCTTCACTTGCTCGAGGTTGATAAAAGCTTTTTATAAGTCATTGGTGAAATTGTGCGTTGCACCTATCCTGTACTACAGTCACCAATGATGGGTCAACACATCATGAACAGGAACCCACCTTATGACCACATTTTACTTTTCATTTTTAATAATAGTTTGTTTTAACATCGCACAGATTAAAACACGAGACAAGATGCATTATGACACTATATGATATTTTCAGTAATACTGATTTTAAAGTCGATTAAAACATTGCAAAAATCCAGGTATTCTGATCAAACTCAAGCGCCTCCATGTGTGTCAATACTACACACACAGCCATCAACAGCAGGTGTGATAAGGATTACAACATGTAATTAGATATGGATCAGTAAAGTGTGGACATGCAAGGAGGATATTCTCAAGTGCTGTCACAAACGAGCTGAGGACCAAAATGCAGAACACGGGAAACCAGAGATAGTCGGTAACCAGCTTTATTGAAGGCAATAGGCTGGTAGGAGACAACACGGCAGATAGTAGGCAAAGGGCTGGTCGGGGACAGGCGAGGGTTCCAGGAGAAAGCAGGACGGGAGTCGCAGGTACAGAACGGGTCAGGAAGCAGGCGAGGCAGGCTGGTCAGGGACAGGCAGGGTCGAAACCGGGAGAGCAATCTGAAGGGTAATGCGGGAAAGACTGGCATGCTGCAAAGTACGATCTGGCACTGAGGTGAAAGTGAAGTGGGCCTAAATACTAATGGAGCTGATGGGTGTAACAGAGTGAGAGAGAGACAGGGTGTGACTACCAGGTGACTAAGGAATGATAATGCAGAAAATAGGTGAGTGAGAAAGCAGACTGTGACAAGTGCAGATCATTTTAACAATAATAATAATAGATGTTTACTCCCTGAAAGAGCAACAACAAATGACTGCAAAGCCAGAAGCAGTGCACATATGATGGGACCTCATTGAGTTTGAGGGATACTTCATTCTGTAGTCAATGCTGCCGTAATGAGAGGTTGCTGCAAGAGCATTTTCTCTTATTTTGAGCGTAGCTGCTTCCAGGTCTGTGCTGAATACAACCCCTCAAAATCAATGTAGACCTTGAAAAGCCTCCACTCATAGAAAATACATGTGCATTTTAGTCGAATGCATAAAAGTATGAATGTATCCTCAACCCTGAGGACTTTGGATTCGTGCAAACTTTGTATCAGCAGCTATATACTGGAGGATAATCACAGTTACTTTCCCGGTGTCTTATAACATTAAAATAATTCATCAAACAAAGATATTTTTATATTAACAGCCTTTCTTTTGTCACAGGCAGTATGTTAATCCACATTTGTGTTTACACTGCCTCAAAGACCTGCCTCCAAACCCAAAACCCAAATTAAGGACGCGACCTATTTGATCTTTGCACATGAAAACCATGCATCTCCAAAATGTCTTCTTTTTAAGAGCTAAGAAAAACAACCCTCTGTTGCTTTGTAGAAATATATTCCACAGATAATCCAACTGATTTTAAAATGGTCCATGTATTTTAAGAAGCAGGTGAAGTCTTTTAACCCATTGGAAACCCTGAATCCTTAAGTTTATCTGAAAACTGACCAAATATTTGAAGAAACACCTTTTTTTCCTGGACACGTGGCTTGTTCACAGCCTTTAACAGCAACATATATATTATTCAAATCTGAATGTAACCCAATTTGATAGTAAAGGCACATTTGATCCACACAAGTCTAGTATCTTCAAACACCAGTGGTGAGATCAATGTGTTTTTCTCCTTTTCACTTGTTAAATATTACATTTAGTACAATATAATATGTATATTTCTGTGTCAGCTCAATATTAGTCTGTATGTAAGAAAAGCTTGCTGTAATCTTCAATAAAAGCCTCCCTTCAATCACAAACCACCGGCTTGTGTTCTTGAGGCTTCTAAATGAACGATTGGTGTTGTGATGGTGAAGGCTCTCACATTATTAATTACACCTGAATCAGTGTAGCTGCATCCTTCTGGAATAAATCGACTGCTCTGCCTATTATTATTAAACTTTCACTTGAACTAACGTCCCAAGCAGCTGAAACGCAAGGTTTCTGTCTGATGTACTGTAGGCTATATTCTATTATTCATCTGCCTCATTATCAAATCTAACAGCAGGGTGTGTCGCTTTGTTATTAGGCCGTGCTGGATATGATGGAATGAAGAAAGGGAAGTCGTTTAGGCCGAAAGAACAACGCTGCAGGCGAAGATTGGCTGCACACCCAATCTTTCCAGGCAATGTGGACAATTTGGCCACCAAGTAAGCCTGTATATGAGCAAGTGTAACCTATATTATTTGCTCTGTGAATCTATTATTTAGGTTCAGCAGAAATGCGCTAGTTTCTCTGGAAGGCAGTCAGACAGAAACATGTCAGCCAGGTTCAGCACCACGGACAGCGACGTCCACCTTTCTGTTAAGCACCTCTTGTGCAGAAGTGGAGGAGTGATGACGTGTTTGTGTAGACCCGACACGGAAGTTAGCATTGCAAGGGTTCCCTCAACAAAATACAACAGGATTTTTCCATTGGATTTCAGAATATTGCAGAAAATAGGATATTAGCCATGCACACGGCACCTTTTGTTCAGCAAGATCATCTCCACATATTCACTCAGATGTTATTTTTTAAGCCTAAATCCAATCGCTAGAAGTTAAAAGCTAACGTTGGGCTATAAACAACCTGCATTAAGGTCACATGACTTCATGTCACCACTGCTAAGCTAAAGGGCAGCTAATGTTTGACGTGAGGACGTTTGTTAGTTTAGTTACTTGTAAGCTGCCATTTTTATGACGGATACGCTTGAGAAATTCGTATTTACTGGTCTATTTTAAACTTTTGAATCGAGACCCGGAAGTGGTTAAATCCAAACTAATTTCCGGGTTTTAGGACTCATTCCTGAACCTCTCTGTTGTGTGGCAACTAGTGTATACTCCAGCACTTTGTGCAAGGCAGTAAGGGAGTTGTATTTCACTATGGCATGCAAAAACGTTAGATTGCTGGTCGAGGGGAATCCATTGATACTTTGGTTAACTCATATGTGTGTGCATGTGCGTGCAGTGCGAAGTCCGGCTCGTCTGTGTCTGTGTGTGACACAAATCCTGCAGACCTGTCTGTCAGACTCACGCACTCTGACAGGGGCGCGCGCCTCTGAAAGCCGTGTGTTCACATCATATTAATTCCCCTAAAAATGTTTTGATTCAAAGTAGTTTGTATTTCATGTTGCCAAGGGCAATTGAAAAGAGCTATTGCCGGTATCGTGCAGTCAGTGGAGCGCGCGGGCCCAGAGGCGATAACGGTATTTAAACGGAGAGTAGCCTCGGGCTGCGGCGCGAGCGGCGGGCGGGATCACACGCGGAATCAAGCGCCTTTTAGGAGTTTGCCACGAAAATTAAAGAAAAAGAGACACGGGCCAAATGTCATTCTCCTCATATTCTAACAACAATGTTTATAGCTCCAATAAAAAGCCCACCAATGTCTTTAACAGAATAGAAGATGCACGTGCACGGGAGGTGGTGACGGGAGCGCGCCTGACAGATCTGCTTGATCTAAGAGAAGTGGTGTAAAGTAGCCAACATTTACTCAAGTAGCCTACTTAAGTACAATTTTGAGAGAACTGTTCTTTATTTGAGTATTTCAATGTTTTGCTACTTTTTATTTCCCACTACAATTTAGAGGTTAACATTCATGTAATATTTAGTTACTTTGCACAATTGGATTAATGATGTGAAATATAATCAACACTTAAATCAGACTTTAGTTCCACCTGGAGTAAATTCACAAGCTACCCTGCAGCCTACTCAAAGTCATTAAAACTAGCTGCACCTTTAATGATCAATAATTATAATCAAAGGCTATGTATTCAATCTGCATAATGAGTCATTTCACTTTTTGCACTATATTACTGTTATACTTTAAGTAGCATTTTGAATGCAGTACTTTTGCTTGCAACAGAGTATACTTAAATACAAGATCTCCTTCTCCCACCTCTGTTTGAGCATGCTGTTATAAAGCTGAACTGGAAAAGGGGATAGAGGGGGGATGATTAAAAACACAGACGACTCCTCCTAAGTATGATCCGCGTTTCTTGATTGATTTTCTTTTGAAAAAGGTTATGTGAATATTCATGCCGCCAAAGCCGCAGTCAGAAAGAACAACATTAATATGATCTCGGCTGAATCCGGGGCCCCGCGCGGCATTAGCATATCAAAGCGTGCGCCCGAGGCGAGAGAAGCTATCGATACGGGAGCGCGAGGTAAAGCAAAGATTATTGGTTGTGATGGTTGCAGCGGCTGAGCTCAGGGCCAAATACGGCGCACCATTAACCGAAAGTGATAGCGAAGGGATTCCCGCGTCAATCCGAGAGAAAAGCCCCAACACCTAGAATGAGCTGATGAAAAATTCAACCCGAAACACAGCCTTCCTCTCTGTGAGGAAAAAAACACACATAGTTTAAAATATCTATGGCTTTGATGGAGCTAAAAGATGGAGTGATAAACCCAGACAGTGAGGAAATAGGCTGGCCTGATGTCTGAGTCCATCCATCCCTTAAAAGGCTTTATTTTACTGTATCTGGTTTAACAGTTAGCCTAAACAATTACAGCATTTAAGATTAACAATTATTAATGTTATCTGGTCTATATTACAACCCACAGATAAATACATAAGACAAAATAATAATATTTGCCCAGAAGCTAAATGAACATTATGTGCAATCATTTACAAAATACATTATTGACCTATAATTTAATTTGTAGACCCTTTAGTTTGTTTAATGAAGCCTCAGCCTTTTAGATATTATTTTCATTGTGTTTTTAAAAACGATTAGAAATGTAGCAACTTAACAGGGTTATTACTAGTATCCATGTTTTCCCATTGTTGCTATTAGGGGAGAGGTCATGAGCTGCAATGTTTGGGGATCATGGTGAATTTATGATCCAAAATAAGCATGCATTACAGAAACAGTGTGTTTTAATAAAAGACCAACCGTCAGTGCTCTGTTAATAGCCTACAGGTTTGACTTCAAACAGGAAGTGTCTGTTATCATGCAGTAATGATATAATATGTCAAATGCACATCTGGGTGAGGTGTGCATTATAAAATCAAACTAATTTTGTTTTTTGTGCACAATTTAATTTACCTGGATAAAACGTAATAACATTTAGAGTGAAAGACAGAGCTGGGGAAAGTGCTCAGATCTTTAAGTTAAAGTATAAGTAGAGTGTAATATTCTGTTACAATTCAAAGTCCATTCAAAATGTTACTCAAGTAAAAGTATTGGCATTCAAGTATATTAAAAATATGCAGAGTGGTCCATTTCAGGGTAGCCTGTGAATTTACTCCAGGTGAACTACAGTCTGATTTAAGTGTTGATTATATTTCACATCATTTATCTATATCTGTAAAGTAACTAAAGGTATTAAATACATGTAGTGGAGTAAAGGTACACTATTTACCTCTGAATTGATCACAAAGTACCTCAACATTACCTATAAGTACAGTACTTGAGTAAATAATTTACACCACTGAGGAAGTGTCTGTTAGAATAATGCAAATAATAGTAACTATCAAATCATATTAAATCATGACTTTGTTGACATTTTAATTTCCTGGATATAAAACTCGATGACGTTTCAAGTGACTGATAAAATCCCAGTTGAGTGACAGTCCATTTCATAGTGGAAATGTGAAGCAGCGTGTTCAGTGTGTTGGTGTTTAAATGGAGCCGCTCCTGTAACATGTTGACAGCAGACAAGAGAGAGGAGCAGTTCCGCTTGTTTGTCTGTCAGCTCGCTGTCGTGTTGTGTTCACGGTCCTCAGGTACAACAATAGAGAGAGAATAAGCCCTTACCTCTCTGGATGACGCCCCCTCGGCCGTTCAGCACGAGCCCACACTGTGCTTCCACGGAGCCCTGCGGAGACACGCACTCATTAGCACGAGCCCAGGCAGGTGAAATCACTTCACCCAGATGTGTTTCACACCGCTGGAGCACAGGGTACCCAGCTGCTTCAGAAACACCTTGAATTAATGTGGTTTCTTTCGTTTTTCTTGCGAGATGAGATTCTTTCTGATAATCAATTCACCATCAAAATGTTTCCTCTAACAGAAACCTAATTCAGGCATATGAAATAAGGCTATTGATAATTGCAATGACAGAACAAAGAACACTATAATTTAAACATACATTTCTTGACATCAGCAGCTAAATAGTGGGTAGTTTAATAATTATTCAGTATGATGTGTCCTGTCAGTGGTTCCTTATCATTGGCTTGTCTCCATTTAAACAGTACGTTCATTATTTACCCATCCCATTGTGATAATTTAAGCAGCATCAAGTTATTAGAGTCAGTAATTCATAAGATACAATACATGATTCGACCCCTTTAGGGCTGCCCGAACCACAGGTTGTGAAACACTAAACCATTTAGGTTAAGTTTGGTTATAAAAGCACATTTTACATTGCATCCGCTAAAAAACATTGGCCCTTTGAGCAATAGTCAGTGGTGAAAGCCTTTTTGTTAGAAAGTGAACGTCACTTAAGGCTTTAAGTAAAATTGAGGGCACAGTAAGATAAAGGATGCAGCTCACGGCTCCCCGAAACGAGCTTAATTTGAAAGGCTTCAGGCTAAAAGCGAGGACAGCACACCTCGTCCAGACTGAGAATGAGCTTTAGTGTCTAGAGTTTGGTTTCAGCCACCAACCTGTTGGGGATCACTCTATATAGCACACACCAAGACACACACACAACACAATAACACTAACACACAACAAGCTGCCAATAGGAAGGGAAATGAATCACATCAAGTCCCTGCATTTCCCTCATATGTAAAGTATTCAATATACAAATATGAATTGTGCTTGTCAAACATTATTGCTTGTCATTTCTCTTCACTATAACTCCACAATATGTAGGATGTACTCAGTAGTAAACAGGTTTCCATATATGCCCTGCATGTAACAAGCAAACAAAACGATACACACACAAGAATCTGTATTAAGGCTTATAGGAGAAAGGGAAATGTCACATTAAATCACTAAATTTTCCACATTCATAAACGGAAAGACAATATTCAATATGGCTCTACAAATATACTGTAATGTGTGCTTATTTGACCAGTTAAAATCCATTATCTCTTGTCATTTCTCCTCACTATAACTCCATACAACATGTCTCAACCCTTTATTTATTCCCATTAAGTAGTAAACAGGTTTCCCTGAATGTATGGAACCTGTTACAGTCGCCATTTTGGTCCAGATCAGACTCGCGTGCTATCAACAATGTCATCAAGAAAGAAGAACACGCGCTTTTTATTCAGAAAACACTTAATCCCTCGTGCGAGCCTCGAGGCCTGGCCCACGCAGAAAGCCTGATTAAAATAAAAGTGAGAAAAGGGAGCTTGTTGTAGTTCTTTCTTAACCAGCTCCTGTTCCCTTTTCTTCTATTCCGAAGCTAAAGTGATTATAAAATCAATATACAAAACGCAGAGGTCTTGCATGAATTAGCTTAGTGACGGGAGAAAGGTGTGGCAGCTGCTTTTGTTCAGCATGAAAATCTCTTTAACGCTCAAACATGCGACCGAGCTGCACGAGACCATGGCCGCATCTGTTCCGTTCAGACATCCGCCTCGCGCGAGCTCAGGTTCACGAACCGGCTCTTTCTTTTTCTCAATAAAAGGGTCAAACCTGGGCTCTTTTCAAGTGCCATGCAGCTTATGAGATAAATATGCTATTTGCTTTAACAATGATCAAGTGAGAGCCTTGAAATTAACATAAAATAACTCACTTTGTATCACTACTACTATTAACTTTAAACGGTTGCCTGATTTAACAAAACATATATTTACAGTAGATAAATTACATTTTTTTTATCGCGGAATTACCATTATTGAATTTCACATATTAAAAAAGTAGGCTACATGAGAAATTGTGATATCATATACTAATGATAAATAAAATCATGCAGGCACAATTGTATTTCTTATACCTTGCAATCATATTTAAGAACAGTTCACGTTATTGTCATTTAATCATCAACAGTCTACACTACCACACCCTTTAAATAAAAATAAATACATGAAGCTGAATAATGTTTGGAAAATTACAGAAAAAAACGAATGACAATGTTTTTTTATCACGGAATTTACATTATTTAATCTAACGTAGAAACCGTATTTAAAAAGTGCATAAGAAATAGTGATTAACAAATAACAAATTGTAATTCTCATAAATTGCTGCAATATATAAGGACAATTCAATTTGTTTAAATGTAATCCTTCCACTTCCTTTAAATAAAGTAAACTAAATTAAAGAAAACTGAATAATTGTTAAAATAGTAAAAACGTATTTTTATCGCCTTTAAAATATAATTGCTGTTATTATTTATACTATATAAAAATAGTGTAAAAAACGTAGCGTAAATGACGTCTACACATTTCGATAAAAGCGACTCTGTATCGAGCTGATCTGGAGTGGGTAAACAGTAAACGTGACGGAAATGATGTGTCGCTGTGTTAAAGTGTGTTTAACTAGAGACGTGTTTTAAGCAGCTCAGATGTCGCTGCATAAGAAACAAAGTTGATTGACGTTAAGTCGGTAATTGGATAAACTACGGTGCTTTATGGTGCTGCAGCAGGGCATTGTGCTCTGAACCCCGATCCGTTAATCCGCCCTTTACCGGAGAATAGAGCAACCAGCGGCTTTTCTCTGCCTCAACAGACAGCCGGACACACACACTCACACATAAGCACACACACACTGACACACACAAGAGCCGTGCGATTCATCTCCACCATTTCTTTACATCGAAAAGAATTATGTAAAATATGGGTCCCGTGTGTTTCAGGGCAAAATAAAGGGTGGATTTCACAATGGGATTGTATAGACTGCCAGTCAATTAACCTTTAGAAAACAGGCCGTCCTTTCAGAGGCGCTGCGCCGGGTGCACTTGACATTTACTCAGCCTGTTGTACAGTCACGTTTGGTTTGGCAACAAAATCATCTCAAGATCCAACATTATTTACTCCAAAGTAGGACAGAGTGGGTAAAAAACTGCAGGCTAAGTGTAATGCCGCTTGGTCAGTGTCATAGACAGCAGACAGGAGAAGCAGACAGGCAGACAGACAGACATCTGGCACTGTCTTTCTGTTCAATATTTGGGAATTGCTGTTTGCTGGGGGGGAAGAGGGGGGTTCAATAAGTGGGGCAGGGATACTGGGTCTTGTAAGGGTTTGTATTTTATCATATCTCATGGAGTAGTGTTAATAAACCAGTGAAATGCAATGGTAAGAGTGTGTACAATGAGGTGTTGATATGAGCATGGGCGGTTCTAATAACTGTAACACTGAGCTTGGGCCCCCCTGTGGCCCCCCTCAAAAATAATACATATGATAATGCAATTTGGGAAGTTTTGCAGCTATACTCTAACTTGGGCCAAAGATAACAGGAATGGGGTGTAATTAAATACGTTGAAACTAAGTTACTGTGAGAACTCCTGTCACTAACACTAACACATATTAAGAAATACAATATTTGGCTGCAACAATAGGCTATGTCTTACCCTAAACTGCATTTAGGTTAATGGTAAAGTAAATCAAGTAACTACAATTGCAACTATGCCCCTGACACCAATAATGGTATTTTATATTTGTTGTGTGCTTTGACTTTATGAACTGAGTTTAAATCTTGAACACTGTCTTTGTCTCCCTTGTCCTGTCATTCAATATTTCCCCCGGCAGTAAAACTTGTCTAGGACCGTCATTGGATGTGAGGCCTGGAGGTGGTGTGTGTGTGTGCGTGTATTATCGGACAGAGTGTTACCTGCAGATCTTCTGACCCGGACGATGAGAGCCCCAGGCCGCCGGCGGGCAGCAGCCTCTGGTCCGCGTGGTGCATACCGACGCCGTAGGCCTGGGAGCCGTGTGACGTCATCAACGATAGGTCGTGGCGTCGATACGCGTCAAGACAGCCGAGCTCGCGCCGCTGCTGCTCGTCCAGGCACGAGGACTTGAGGGCCGAGCGAGCATTGTGCAGGTTGATGAAGTCCGCGGGCTCTCCGTGGTGGATCTGCTGGTAGTACTGGCCCGAGTGCAGCGAGTTGAGCCCGTAGGCCTCCGGGGCCACGGCCGGGTGGGAGTGCTGGAACTCATAGTGGAAGGACTGGTGGTGCAGGGGCGTGTACTGGTGGTTCGCGGAGAAGTAGGGCGAGGCGAACTCCGTGCCCGCGGGCGCCGGGTAGGTGAGCGGGGAGGAGGAGGAGTAGGCGACCGAGGAGTTGGCCACGGACTCCAGGCACCCGAGCTGCATGAGTCGGTAGCTGTTTGATCCGTCGTGACGTATCTACAAGATAATAAAGAGACGGGGAGATATATGAGCCGCGTGTCATTTAGCATCAGCCGTGGTGTCTCCTCTCTCTGCCTCCCAAAACACACGCAAAAACACAACTCACACACTCAAAGCGGTTTTTTTTCTCCACTTTAAACCACCTGAAGGAGATGTCATTTCCACACGCCCGGGAGGGGAACACGGCAACAGGAGCCATCGGTATTTTTCCCCTCTCCCTTTGGCATGCCTGTCACTCTCCTTGCAGCGTTTTAAAAGGCGTGCTGTTATATATTATTATTATTACCGAGCTGCTGGCAAATGTAGTGTCCCTGCTCTCTCGCTCATTGTGGATGGGAGGTAAGCAGAGAGAGACACAGCGGAGTGAACCGCCCTAAAATGTTCTAATCACACTGGTATCTGCTTCCACACACATAATAAAAAGCCCCGTTTTTACCGGTTGCTGCACTGAGATGAACGACTCATTTCTCCCATGCATTTAATTATTTTATCCAGTAATTCAAGTAAGCGAGGATATCCTAATGCGTGCGTAATTCTAAACCAAACAATATTTATTCTTCCACACACCTGCTATAATTTCAGTTATAAGTAATTCAATTATTAGCCTACCTCTGCGTCGTGGACAAGTCCGGGGAAGGTCGCTGACATTGTGTTTTTTCTCCAAAGTAACCCCGTTTTTTTTTTTTTCTCCGCTCTCTGGTCTGGTCGAAAGGTAATAATAAAAAACGCGTTAAAATCCTCAAGAAGCAAGAGAAATGGAAAAGTCCCCCTCGCCTGCTCTCGGTATCGGCAGAAAGCAGGAGCGTCTCCCCTCTGCACGGACGGGGCTGGCTCACGGATTTTGTACTTGCAGGGTATTTCTCGGCTGATGTCGTAGGTCCCTTGGTAATATAGAAGTTTTGAAAATTAAGCATCAGCACTGAGGAATGGGAGGACAATAGACGGAGCGGAGCATCCCAGGAGACAAGGAATAAATATTGTATCTTCGCTTTAATAAGGAACCGAGTGCTTCTTTCAACATTTTCTAAACGCTTTTTGTGGACATTTTCCCTTTTTGACCCATTTGTATTTTTCCACAAGACTCGCTTTCGACGTGTTATTCTTTTTTTTTTTTATTCACATCGGCTATGTTGATTTTACAAAAAAATGTTTACGGATTTTCAACGGAAATGTAAGTTTGCTTTGAAATATTATAGCGTTATTTTTGAAAAATAGCAACAGGATAAAACGGCATTTTCGTTTGTTTTCAGAACAATCTTGAGATGGATTTATTTATCTTCGATGGGGCATTTTCTTTAGAAACGGTGTGTTTTCGATGCTTTCTGCATGCCTTACATTCATTTGAATTGTTACTGTTTTATGGCATTTATTATTCTATGGTTTTATTCCATAATGAAATATTTACAAATGTATGCTTCACATTTCCAGTAGGGATTTATTCGATGTTACCACAACGGATCTATTAATAAGATATATAGAGTTTATTGATCAAAATGGCTTCAATTAAAAACCTTTATATACAGTGTATTATGACTTAAATGTATTTTATGTGCAAATGTGCTAAAATATTAATCAACGCTGCTTTTTTTTTCGTTTTAGTTATTTTTTACTCTTGCTTTGAATATATATAGACTATTTTTTTAGTTATTTTCATGGGGGGGAGGGGGTTACTATTACGTGTTGCCTTTGTGAAAAGAGACCTTTTTATTTTCAAATCAGCATGTGTGTGTATGTGTGACTGAAAGAAACGTGCGAGGTTTAAATGGAAAAATGGGCGAGTGTTGTTTATTATAATTATTAATATTATCAATATCATTATTGTTATATTTCCCAGCTTAACGGAGCCATTGTTGTATAGGACAATAATAGAGGATTTAATTGTTGTTAATATTTCTTCGAAATAACGTTTAAATAACACACTTCTTTACCTTAAATTATTTTCTGACGTTTTTAAGGACAATAACAAAGCATCAAACAGTAACAGGTGCACAGAAACCACATGCACCGCGAGTATATAGCCTAAATCATCAGAATGAATACACAGCCGATTGCTGCCTTGCCCTTAGGCCACCCGGGAAGCAACAGAGATACAAAACGTAAAAAGCAGGAGAAGCCCAAAGCTTGTGGCCACAGCCTGAAGAGAAGCAAAGGGAAATAAAGGAGAGAGGGGGGGGGGGGGGCTGAAGGAGGAGATAGAGGAGAGTCTGACAGATTTCCTGCCATTCAAAACAAACCAGAGAGAGAGAGAGAGATAAGCCCTAATCAGTCTTGTTTTGGATGTTTTTTCCTGCTCAGCTGTAACTGTAACCAAAGCGACTCCTTGATATTATTAAAGTGCAGGCTGCAGACGCGGGACGCCGGATTGACTCTGCACTTTAATTAACTATTTCCCCTCCCATCTGTTACCGCATCTCTCTGGCCTAATCGCTTACAATAATAATATTAATAATCACAACAAATATACGCTATAATAATAATGAGTAGAGATAGTATAGATGTTTTTTTTTAAAGAGAATTTAATAGAAAATATATGTTTTTGCTCGTTTTATTATTGATTTTTCCTTATATGGTGCCATATCTCCAACTGTAATCACGTTGGTCACAGAGCTAATACACCCCCCCTCCCCCCCAAAAAAACAAGCTTAAATATTCCACAAGATCTCCTTTTCTCTTCTTGATCAAGACTGTTTAGCCTTTAGTGAAGCAGTCATATCTGAAAAAGGTCCAACAAACACAAACGGTGCCTTAATAGCCTCCTTTAAAAAGTTCTCAAGGCCTTTTATATTTTAATTAACCGGTACCGATTGTTTTGCCTCGGGGCTCGACGTGAAACCTCTGCACGACGAGACCGGTGAAGGCCGGTTGTCGCGCGCCAGTTATTAAAAAACGAAAGAGAGAGAAGGAGGGTGGAGGGAGGGGGGAGAAAGGGAGGAGGGAAGGATGAATGGGAAGGCCACCGGGCAAAAAGAGATGGAGAGAGCAAGAAAGAGCTTTGGAGTCAATTAAAGCACCTGAAGTGGTTCTTAATGTGGTCATGTGAACAGGGTGTTGTGTTTTTTGTCTTATTCTGGACTCACATTTCTTGTATTGGGGAGGAACTTAATCTAAGAGGACATCAGGAGGGGTTTTCATGGAAATCTGATATATTTTGTGGGAATAGTTAACGTGTTTCCTCTCCTCATCATAGATTGGATCAACAGACTGAACCTGAGAATATTTCTGCAGGTTTCAGAGAGATACAGAAAAGATCAAGCATGCATTAAAATGTGAACCTTGCATCCAAATGTATTTTTTTAAATATTAAAAAAGTGTTTCAGTGGCTTTACCCCAAACTGTGCACACTCCATTGCCTGGTGTCCAGATCACTGCGCGCATGAGCCCCATTTAGTTATTTATGTCAGGAGGTTTTGGTGGTGTTGCCCGAGACAAATAAATATATGTTTGCAGGCCACCGTCGCTCGCCACTAACCAGAGGCACCAGTTGCACGGTAGACGGTCCCAATAGGGCTTAATGCCGACGAGTGGCCCCGCGTTTACCGAGGGCTTGGAGCGGAGCACCAGATGCGCACTGATCTCCGTACAGGAGCCAGTCCATCTGCCGCCTGACGAGGCAGGGAAAAGGCCCGAAACCCCGCACAGTTCAGCCCAGAGGCGAGAATTCAGATCAGCCCCAAGGTTTCTGGATGGACTGCTGCTCCTGCAGAGACATGGGGGCCATGGCGGTGCCACATTTCTAGAGAGAGTTAGTTATATAAAGCAGCATGGAGAGGCAGAAGATTAGGATCTGAGCTCATGTGGGCATGTGCCATTTGAAAGGCTATCTTGTGCATTAAATGTACTTGTATTATTGTAATTTAAGAGAAAGAAATGTGAGAATTAAAGACAACAGTTCCCTTTAAATATAGAAATGTGGTGACACCTCTACCACTATATTTCTAGACGAATCTTTTTCTAAAAACGAATTATACTCAGTTGTTGTCACTTTTGATTATAATACCAAACAAAGGGACTTGCAGCTCAAGGTTTATTCTTTAAAAAATCCACCAGTTACACTTCATACAAGAAGTTCATTATGTAAAAACCAAAACACACATTTCCCATGTGTTTCTAAGCGGGTTGTCACCCTATCTGTTGGATCAGCCCTGCTTGGTTTAAATGGTTTATTAGCAAACTACAACTTATTAATATCAGATCACTATAGCCTGCAGTCATTTAGTCTATTGCTACACAGTAATCCTTTTATAGGCTTTAAAGCTTCTTTTAGTATATTTTCTCAGATTGTGACACTTGTAGTGATAATGCTTTGAGTGGAGATCCATCAGTGGTTATAATAATCTATAAAGGAGAGAGTTTTATGTTTATTTATTTTTCGCGTTTTGCACGCCTCACATAAACTATTATAATCCTCTTAAGTCTGAAGTTAGAGCAGTTAGAAGAAAGGCATGCTGTCTGCTTCCTGTCTATGCGCACATGTGTTGGCCTTGTCTGTGAGTCTGTTGTGGTTTTTAATCAGCCCCGGTCAGACACCGGCCTCATATGGCCATAAAGCGTCCGTTAACCCGGTCCTGCAGCCTCTCTGAGTGTGTGTGTGTGTGTGTGTGTGTGTGTGTGTGTGTGTGTGTGTGTGTGTGTGTGTGTGTGTGTGTGTGTGTGTATAGGTCTGCACCTTTCCAGCCTAAATAACGACTGGCATAATGAATAGCAACCATAACAAACGGCCCAGAAGATGTTTGTGTTTCTCCAACAGCAAAAGCAATTAAGAAAATGGTGTGTGACCTACATAAAGGATGCGCCTCGGAAGCAAGCACAGGTTAATATGCTAATATGGATCTGCTAATTGTGGGATTTACTTGTCAGTTTGCGGAGGGGAGGGGCCGAGCGTCTCTGCCGCCGCCGCCGTCTTGTTTAAGCCTTCAAGATCTGCAGCAAATTAATTTCTCCCCATGCAGCGCGAGGTGAGGAGGAAACAGGTGGTCGCTGCTAGATGGACACTCAGGGAGAAACACATTCATAGAGATAGTTTTAGAGAGATCCTTTATTTATCCCAAGTTGGGAAATTGTTTTGTCACAGCATGCATTTTGACAGTCAACGTACAAGAATGACAAAATGTCTTATAGATAGAATAACATACGAGTAAAGTCAACATCAACAACAACAAAAATACATATTCTCAGAAAAGACATACATTTGGAGTATACACTATATAATATACAGAAACAATTGGAATACTTTATAGATAGATAGATAGAGATAGATAGATAGAGATAGATAGATAGATAGTTAGATAAATAGATAAATAGATAAATAGATAGAGATACTTTCTTTTGAATTAAATAAAACAAACATTACCAATTAAAAATAATATTTAAATGTTCTCAGAAAATACATATATTCAAAAGAGTATTTGCACACTATAAAATATACATACTAAGTTCTCTATTATACCAATCCACTAAAGGGACATAAACATAGTGTTCTAGGCTACATTAAGATATTGTGTATACTCGCTTTTACTTAAAAGTAAATATATACTGCAATATATGAAAGAAAAACACAACAGATCTGGACGTTATTCTCATAATGTTGTTGCCTTTTATTCAGGGATTTAAACACATATGTATAATACATATACGTCCTGTCAAGTGCACACATCATATTAATTATTATCGCCCCAGGGTGACACCCCCCTCTCACCCCGCCCACACACACACAGGACGTTTGGCTGCTTCAAGGACCCTCCTTCTCTCAGGAAACAATACTTTTAACGAAATAAATATATCCAGGAATAACAAGAGCACCAGTGTCATTTCCCCGGTTTGTGTTTTCAATTAGCGTGTTTAATAGTGGCTGTAATTACTCCTGGAGTCAATGCAGGACTTCAGCTCAGGGCAGACACGTGTCAGCTGCTGCGAACACACCGAAGAAAAGACCAATCTGCTGCCAACGGACAGCCACTCAACAGCATATTGAGAATATAATCATCTCAGGCCTGTATGACAATCATAATTATAAACAATAAAGCCTAACGAATTTAGAGTTTGGACTGTTATTGCGTAACAAAGTTTTCTTTCATGGTTTAAAATGTCTAATTTCCGAGTTATTCATCGGATATAATCCTTCAAAACTTAATTTATAATAAAGCCTATAGAAAAGTGGACGGTTATAAAGGGGTCAGTTGAGGGGTCTTCTATATGGTTAACAGTATTTTAAAAGGACGATTAAAGCCATCACTCGGCCATGACTGATGCTGTCAAATTGATCTCTAAACTTAACTTCAGCAGCTGTTGGATTAGTAAGCCGTGTGTGTTTTGCGCGTCGATCGATGTTCATTAACTTCTATTTCCAATAGTTTGTGAAGTGTTCCTGGAGATCACACGAAATCTAAAAGTCTTTTCACTATTTCCCATCCACTTTAATTGTGATGCACAGATGGGAGGAATTGAGCAAAATGTACTTTTAGATTTCCATCATCTCTTTCTCCTCCTCCTCCTCCTCCTCCTCCTCCTCCTCCTCCTCCTCCTCCTCCTCCTCTTCCTCACTGTGTGCGCCTGTCCACCAGCTACAGTATGAGATGCAACAGGCAGAAAAAAAACATTATACCTTCTCGGTTCTGTTTTGATCGTTTCTTCAGACGGTTGACATGTCTCAATTGTGTCGCAGGATTTCACATATTCTAAAAAGATAGGATAATGTTAAATTGCACATGGCTGCAGGCCACCTCTGCATGGTGAGTTCAATGTCAAGAGTCAAGTGGGCTTTTGACCTTTTGACTTTATTCTCACTATTTAATACAAATTATCAAACCTGGTTGATAGAATAGATCGATACAATGGGAGGGATGAAAGATGAACCCCCTCTTTAATGGTCACACATGCAGTGACAGACACACACAGTGACATTTGGCCTCTGCTTTTAACCCATCATAGTACCAGGAGTCTAGTGAGCAGTGGCTATTGTACAGCGCCCGGGGAGGAATTGGAGTGGGGGGGGAAGGGGGTTGTCTGGTGCCTTGCTCAAGGGCAGCAGGTGAACTGGGACATCTCCAAGTAGCAGTCCACACTCCATATTTAGGTCTGTTTGGGGACTTGAACCGGTGACCCTACAGTTCACAGTCCAAGCCCCTACTGACTGAGCCACTGTTCGTATCTCTTCATGCTTTCATAAATGGATAGTTGGGGGAATATTGGTGGGCAACCAAAGGCACTGCTAATACATCTGCATTTAATGACACAACTTGCAGGTGAATTGCAATTCAGGCCTTGGGACAATCGTGACTTTGTTCAGCTATTCGTTCCCTGAGTGGACATGTTGTAATCTATCACTTCTTTATTACCTGCTAAATATAATACTTTGCTGAGTGATTATTCTCTAAAGGCATTATTTGATTTTGACATACTTCATTAATCCCCGTGGGGAAATTGTTTCTCTGCATTTGACCCATCCTAGTGTTAGGAGCAGTGGGCTGCCATTTTGAACAGCGCCCGGGGAGCAGTGTAGGGAACGGTGCCTTGCTCAGTGACAACTCGGTAGCACTTGGTCTTGCCGGGACTTGAACTGGTGACCTTCAAGTTGCCAAGCCAAGTCCCTATCGACTTAGCCACCGTTATGGGCTTGCAACCACTTTAAAACAATGGGATGTTTACTCACTACCCATCGTCACTTATTGCACATCTTTACTGGCTGTCAACCAAAGAGTTGGAAGGTATTTTGAGGCCTAACGAAATCAGAAAAATAAAGATTATATGAGAGATTCATCTTGTGTGGCAAAACTCATTTTCAACATAATGATGACTGAATCCTCTGTAGCATGATTATGTGTTCCCTGCTTCCTTTTCCTCTTCCAACCACTCTTCTAGCTCTGATATCAAATCAATTTAAACCTTTGCAAAAGAAGGAAACTTGACACTTTATTTAATTGAAGGCCATTGATATTATTAAAGCAGATGATCATGTCTAACAGCATCTGGGTTCAGGGACAGGGCAAAAGGAGAGGCTGTCCACATTTTGAAAGCTCCAATCTCACACATGTTATCAACACAAGGCTTTCATCATTCATTGGTTTGGACATTTCAGTATGAAGATTCTCTTTACTCATTTTAGCTCTACAGGCTCTTTCCTGTCCAATCTTTAGTGATTGCTATCTTTTTTCTCACTCTATTTCAGGATCAAAACTCAACGTGTGTTAAAAATGGACATGTGTTGACTCTAGGTGTTGCTGTTGGTGCTTCTTAACCTCATACTGCGATGAAAACAAGACAAAATCAGTTGTTTTCTGGGCAAAGGGGCAAGAAAAGATCAGCTAAGAATGAAACAATCACATTCTGTCTCTACATTCTGTCTTCATGTAAGTGGTCCAGATCCAATCTTCTCCTCTGGACATACATTACATTATTTTTAGCAATCTGTAACGACCATTTTTTGTTAAAAAGTCAAAACATGCTATTTTACTTTAGTAGTTTTCCCCCTTGTCGCTGTTCTTGTCCCGGCCAGCAGAGTGCGCCGCATTGGCAGTGCAGCCTGAGGGTAGATTAACCTGCAGAAAAGAGAGGGCACACACCCTCTCACTTTGAAAGCTAGTAAGTATACACATGCAAGGAGGCCGACGCAGGTTCAATGACTTTGATCGTGTAATTCCTGTGTAATCTCTGTAATCTTTTAAAGCAGAGCTGTTTGCATGTATGTTGTGTGTGTGTGTGATTGTGTGAGTCACTGTGTGCCGTTATGTACATTGGATTAAGGAGATGAAGTAGAGGCCGAGGCTAACGCTAAAGGAAAATCTTTAAGAATCAAACGGCTTGTCCACTCGTTCTTACAGATTTTCTATCCAGTTAGACTGGCTGGTCTTTGTACTGTGGACCTGAAACAGAGCCCTAATTTGACAGTTTTAGCTCTTTAAACGCGTTAAATTAAGGGTTTATTTTACATTGTTTTGTTTTGAATGTCAATTGGCAGTTATGAGGACAGCCTTGATGTCCACCAGGCAGCACAATCTGACCTTTTGACCTTTCTTATTATTGTAATGTTCAATAACATGTCACTGATATACCTTATCTTTGTTGCATGACCACAAAATCAACACAATTTACTGTCTGTATAAATGCAAAATAAACCGTGATAATGAGAACTTATAATGTGTGTTGTCTTTCTATTTTAAGCAATTTTCTTCACATAAAACGTCCTCATTTACCGACGTTTTAAGATCTCTGTGACTGACTGCAGTTGTAATCGTCCGCCTTTGATTAAATCAAGCTTCAGTATCTTATTGCCGCACTGTGATGCGAAAGCCATCGTCTGTTAAAGCCTGTTAAACAATGGTGGTCGATATTTCAAACTAATCTTATTAGAGTTCATGCAAGGTCACTAGACCAAAACCTTGGCGTCCGGCCAACATTTAATTTCTATTCAGTTGTTACTCCGGTGTGGCCTTCAGAGCACGCCGTGGACACACAGCATCGCACAGAATCGAATGATCTTACAGGTCAGGAGGAAGTGGAGGCAATAAGACAGAAGTGAGACTTGCACATTTACAGTTGTGTGTATTTATAGCTGTAAAAAGTTTGTAGTGTTGTCCTTTGTGGAGCACATACGCAGCTGTGGTCAACTTAAATCATGAACACCTACAATGCAATAGCTTAACTTAAATCTAATTCTAATTCAACATAGTAAACTGGAAAGGCGCACAAGCTTATGGCGCCTGAACTTTATCTTGATTTGTGCAGTCTTGGTGACATATTTTGAGTTGTATAATTCGTCACATTGTTATAATGTTAAAAGGTCACAGTCAATTTTTTTTTTCCCCCAGAGTCCAACAAGTTCCCCACCAATATTTCTATAAGAAGTCAACAGAAAATGTATATATAGTCTTTATTGATGCATTTTTCAAGTCAACAATGAAGAGAAATAAGACACAAGTTTAGAAATGTCAACATGGACGTGGTTATTGTAAGATATGCCCAGAGTCTATATATCAAATACAAAGTTTAACATTTTGGGATATTTGCTTATCTCTTTCCCCGCCCCCCTCATGTCTTAGTATAATGAAGCTACAGCCAGCAGCCGGTTAGCTTTGCCATTTCTGTCGAGTTTTAACAATATGTGAAGTTGTTTTTCCATATGCTTATAGTCACCATTATCTAATTTAGCCAGCAAAGGTATTGGTATTCCTAACTTGTCAGATTGTGTCATCTTATCCCTGACTCTACCGGCACGTCACACATCTTTATTCTGGATTTGTTCAGTAAGGTCACTTTTGGCAAGAGCTTTTCTTTCGATTGCCATTTGTGGAACTAAACTAACAACCTCTTAAAATGACAAGCAATCCAGACTGTGGTGTGTAGAGAGCAACCCATGTCTTTTTCATATAGTGTTGTATAATTCTGTATGTCTGACTTGTTTGTTCTATGTATGCATATATACTGGAACAAATAACTATCTAATTAGTGGGCTTTTGAGTTGAGTTTGGATAGAGCCAGTCTAGCTAACTAGCTGCTGCAGAATTATTGTAGTTAAGATTACAATTTCCTTTTGATTCTCTTCTCGAAAGCAAATACGTTATCCCAAAACTGTTCCTTCAAACAGCTTGAGAGTGGCAACATCTCACTAACAGGTTATTTCTTTGAAGGTGACACAGTTGACCACCCCAAATTTGATAGATCATAATATCTGTATTTACACATTTAACGTTTTAAAGGTTTCTCTCTTACTGTCATGCACTGTTGTGTAAAAAGCTCGGAACTAAACAAAAGTGCAGCTTAAGTGACACATCTGTCTACACCAAAATGTATAGTTTGAGGTATAATACACATTTATTTTAGAAAACCTTTTTTCCAGCTTCACCCAAGGGTTTCCATCTTGTACCTCACAGGCCACCATTAACCATATTGATTTCACCCCCACTGTCAAACTGGACTCTCTCACAGTGTTGTCTTTCTTAGCCTTTAATGCTGTTGTTTTCAAACGCAACAGAGGCAGATCTGAAACAGGGAAAGTGCGGATGAAACAATACCTAAATCGAGCAGAGAGGACTGAGAGAGAGACGCCGGAAAAGTTGAAAGCAGAGTTGGTCAATTATAACAGACTCCTCCGGCTTTGAGCCTTCGACAATAAGCTCATACGCTGTTTTCTTAAGTCATCCGCTGCCAGAGAAATCCTGTTTACCGTGTAAGAATCAGCGTGGATGTCAACCGCAGCGTACACACATGCACCTGAGATCACAGACCTGCTGCTTTATGGTAAGACAAACAGCCACATTACACACAGGAAACACACCACAACAACACTGATACAGCCATATAATGGATGTGTGTGTGTGTGTGTGTGTGTGTGTGTGTGTGTGTGTGTGTGTGTGTGTGTGTGTGTGTGTGTGTGTGTGTGTGTGTGTGTGTGTGTGTGTGTGTGTGTGTGTGTGGTTTCTTGACTGCTCCTGTATAATTACCGGAGAAGTCTCCTGATGTGGAACCTTTGCTGTTCTCACAATGAACCCATTTACCGCTGCAAACCATCAAACACCTGACAAACACACACTGAGAAGCTGGTGGTTTACATATAGCAGAATTCACACACACACACACACACACACACACACACACACACACACACACACACACACACACACACACACACACCACACACACACACAACACACACACACACACACACACACACACCATTTCAAACGAATGCAGGGAAATAAACAGAGACGAGAGCACACAACCCCTTCCACCCTCTGGGAATTTTACTATTCTGCACTTCTCTGCTTCTCTCATCCGTCTCTCTCTCTCTCACACACACACTCACACACACTCACACACACACACACACACACACACACACACACACACACACACACACACACACACACACACACACAATCTCCCTCTTTTCCTCTCTCTCTTCATCTCTTCCTCCGCTCCTTTGTCTCCCTGATTATGCAGTCGATCCCAGGGTGCGCTACTCACTGAGATCATCCACCTGTCAATCTGAAGCACACACACACTTTTTTTTGCACACACCATTCCACCAGTGATATTGATACAGAGGAAATATTAATGACTTCACTCACCTGCAATACACCGTTGTATCTTGCACTTCCAACATCGGGCCATGCAATTCATCAAGACACAGTTCTGGAAACTTCCTCTTTTAAAAAGGAGTGGTGAAATAACACTGAATGCTTTGTCCCTGAACACACACACACACACACACACACACACACACACACAGAGAGAGACGTGTCAAAAAGCATCACATCAAGTGGTGAAAATGCAAAATGGCGTGTAATTTTAGCTTCTTAAACACATGTCATGTTGTTTTCTTTAGCGCTTTGGCATATGTATATCTCTTTGCTCGAATGGTGCAATCACAAGTTGTGTTTCTGTGTTCAGGAGTTACAGTCTTCACATGCAGGATAATACAGAGGCAGAGGAGATGGATAGGGATAAAGACGCACACGAGGTATAAATAGATCATGGTAATATCCTCTTAGTCATAACTTTTGCATGCATGTCGGATTACCACATGCATTTTTAAGCGTATTGTTTAGTGTAGCATGTCTACACTTAACCTGAGAGTAAGGGTTGCATCCTGTCTGAACTCCTGAGCATCCTCACAGCGGGAGCATGCGTCAATATGTTTAATTATCAAAGAAGGCCGAACATCAGCTGCCAGTCTTGTATTCACACACCGTCGTTAGTGAAGATTTCTTATATATTTGTTATTGTCAAATGAATCCCATGAAAGACCATTACCACAACAATGTATTTCACCTGCGTCTCTGTCTATCACTACTTCACTGTGGCACTCAGCCTCATGCCCATTGGTTAGTATTGGTGGTTTAAATCTTAATAGTTCAATGTGTACTTGGTTATGAATGGTTTCCTAGAAGCCCAATCACCTGCATGTTAAACTCTTTCCGTTGGCAGGAAAATCGATCCACACAATGTATTATTTTCGGGCAGTTCGTCATGACAGTGCTGACCTTTGAGAGTCTGAAACTAAGGAAGTTATCATAGCTTGAGCTCTGTTGCAATATTCACTCTAATGTATTTATTTGTTATTAGCCTGAACTGCTCCAGAAAAGAAGAATGGTCATCGAGACATGCTACCTAAAAATGTTTCGTATATCTTAATGTAAGCAGTTAGCTTACCAGCTGCAGTAGTTTAATAACTAGCCCTGCAAATAGACACAACTTCACAGAGCTTCTGAATTTTGCTGTGCCGACAAGACAGGGCTCTACTACATTACATGTTACTTGTTAGACGCTTTTATCCAAAGCAATTGGGGTGAAGTGTCTGCAGTGGGGTTTGAACCTGTGACCCCCTGATCCAAACACCAAGCCTCTATCCACTGCACCACACGCCTCCCTACTAAAACAGTCGGGCATTCAGCGAAAGTTATCAAACAGCAGTAAATAATGCCGTTTTGGTGGACCTTCTATACAGTTTTGTTCGCAACAGTGGATGTGTATGGCACAGACAAATAAGCAATGTAGGGCTTAAGCTTGATAAACAATACTTGGAATTGGACTCTTCATATAATTTGGTGACAGTAAGACATAGAATGTCACCAGTGTTATACCTACCCACCATTTTTATCTAAATAGTTTCCAATTAGTGTGCCCCGAGGAACTCTGAACACATTACCACCAGTTGAATTTTCCAATATCCCACAGAATGAACCTTCTGAATCAGGATGTCATGTGTTAGTAATGAAGCTGTGGGCAGTCTGAGACAAGAAGTATTGGAGACTCTTTCCTCATCGCCACGCTGGTGGGTTTCCATTAGCTAGAGTCAAGAGGAAACTTCATTAGAGGAGGCAATAGAATTCACTCACTGCAAGTTTCTGCACATGAGAAAGCAAGAATGTCCTTCACCTTCATCACAGTCAGTCTTTGAGTAACACAATGTACCACAGACAGGTAGACAGACAGGCAGACAGACAGGCAGAGAGAAAGACAGACATATATGTATCATCTCGCCTGTATAGCTCATTTCATTTCTCTGTCTCACTCCATCACTCCCTCTGAGATCCTGGGGCCTCATGTGCTCTGATGGTAGAAGTTACTATGGCAACGCAGTGCTCTTGTGGCCCTGGATGGAGACACACACACTCACACACTCTTCTTCTCTCCCTCGAACTCTCTCCATCTCTTCATGCATGTATATTCGGAGCTACAGGTGCCCCCAAAAGTATCATCCTTCCTGATTTTGATTGACACACTCGAGGGGCGGCGGATCACAATTAGTGATGGTGCTAATTTCCCACAATGCCCTGCAGCCACTGGGCACCCACAGCGCCCGCAGCCAGCTCATCAATATTAATGAGCCATCTGATGAATATGCAAATGCTGGAGCGCTGCGGTGTCCAGGTGAACAGCAGCAGCCGACCAATCAGAGGCCGCCGTGCGCTCTCCACTTCCAGCGGAGGGAGACGAGGCAGGAAGTGGCTTCTCAGGGCATCAAAGGCACTTCCTACTAATTATATTTCTAATTATTGCATAAAATCTTCATCATGTACATTGAGATCTAGATTAAGATGAACCTTAATATTAAAAATGTGTCTTAAATAGCTGATTTGATGTCAAAACCCTGCTTAAATCTGTAAATCTTAATATTAGCCTTCCTCTTATGATGTAAAGGACACCTATCATGCTATTTTTAAGCAATAGCATAGGTCTCAGATATATAAGAATATATAATTACATGTCTATGAAGTGTTTAGCTCAAAATACCAAACAGATCACCCATTCTAGCCATGTCTCATATCCCTCTATTTCACTTCCTGTTTCAAAAGTGCTGATTTGGGGTATAAAGCTTTTTTTTTTTTTTTTAAAGATTGATTAAAAACAAAGGAGGGGTCTGAGCTCATGCGGGACCCGGCAGCTACCGTCTAAACTAAATGCTGCCGTGATGAAACGCCATATCATGGATTATCAAGGATTCTCTCTGAAACAGTCTGGAGCTCAAAGGCTTTCTCTCTTGCCGGTTATACCACAAGGTGAGTTCCTTTTTATTTCCTGCTTCTTCACACACATGCTCTCCAGTACAGGTTAGCTCTGAGTGTTAGCGATGCTAATGTAAACACTGACCATATTACGTCCAAAACAGTCTGTTTCTGATAGCAACGTTTCTGATTGGGCCGTGGGTCCACATTTCAGATATTACGTCATATCGGACGCAAATCTGAATCAGCTCCGTTGTTCCCCCGTTTTTAGAGATTTGGGTACGGAGGAAAAGAGAGAGGGTTTTATTTTCTGACGCTGCGTGAGTTCCCAGACACACCGGGGACACATATTTATGTATACAAGACATAAAAAAGTGCATTTTGCATGATAGGTCCCCTTTAAAATGTAACTCTATTATTTAGTCAATGGAAAAAATGTAACCTTTAATCTTAATCCTAAACTTTTATCCTCAAATTAAACATAATTTAGCCTCGTATAAACAAACTTTTGCCTAAATCCTATACTACTACTTCTAATATTAAACTCTTGAATTGTAAATCACACTCTTACTTGTATCCCAACCTGCCTCATGGATTAGAATCACTTAATTATTAATATTAATTTCATGGAAAATAAACATGCTGCATTTAAGTGTAATGCGTATTAAACCCTCGGGTTTCAAAACATGACTTCCACGCTCTTAACCTTGCTCCATATCTTATATAAAATGTTGATTTTAAGTACATGAAATTACTTCTAACGATTATAGATCCGTGAGGCCCCATAGAGATAAACATAAATTGTATTCCCAGATATTGAGCCGTGTGTAAAGATGTAAAGGGCCAGACCGATATAATGTACAATATATAAGCCAACATTATCAAAGATGTCGGTATAAATAGTATGTTTGGACTGATACGGTATAGTTCAGAAATGCCAAATCATTTCTTATCTAGAAGAAAAACAATAAGGTATTTCAGAAGTTCAAAAAGGTAATATTAGTTCATATCAAGCAGGATGTCTGAATCAGTCATTTTGCTAAAAGTTGGTGGACAGATTGACATTTTCCCATTCACCCAAAGCACAATGGCGTCAAAGCAGTGATGAACTTGATCTAGACAATATTTGTGTTTTCATCTGCTGAACTATAAAACTAAGAGTCCTCGGGGGTTGTTTGCAGAGTCAATAAATCAAACTCCCACTAACGAACCGAGATGACAAGAATGACATCTGTGGGCGAGATTTATTTTCTAGTTTACACAAAGTTGCTTTCAGCCTCTAGTTAAAACCAACCATCATTAATTGGTGGAGGTTGAGGTTCAAGAACATTTATGAGAAAATGTAGACCTGCAGCAGCATTTGCCTTGTTATTACACCGTGGTATGAAAGTGTTTTTAGTGTTCAAACACACACACACGAAGCCACACTAGGAGCTGCTGAGCTGCTGAGCTGCAGATCTGCGAAACCAAAGCGGACAGATCAGAGCGGAGATATAATCAACCCTGAGTTCTGAGGAAAACGCATTTCACTCCTTCCTTCCTTCCACTCCTCTCATCTCAATACCATCTTTCAGCAGCACTCCCTCCTCCATCCTCCCCTGTGTGGAGCTGATGGAGGCACAAACAGACCCATTTCAGGGTTTCAACAGACAAACCGGTGCTGCAGGACCCCCAGAACCAACTCTGAGATGGGGCTCACGTCGAGGCAGAGCTCCGGTGCAGAGTTCAGCCCAACCAGAAGAATTACTTCTAGGTTTGTGTGTGTGTGTGTGTGTGTGTGTGTGTGTGTGTGTGTGTGTGTGTGTGTGTGTTTGGCCTAGCATTACTATACTTGTGGGGACCTAATTCTGTTTACATAGTCACGTGTGGGGACTCGCCTCCCTTATGGGGACAAATTGGAGGTCCCCATAAGGGAATCATTCATTTTAGGGTGAAGACTTGGTAAGGGTAAGGGTAAGGTTAAGGTTAAGGGTAAGGGTTAGTGTTAGGCATGTGTTGGTTATGGTTAAGGTTAGGATCAGTCTCCAGGAAATGCATGTAAGTCAATGTAATGTCCCCTGAAGTGATGTATACATGGTGTGTGTGTGTGTGTGTGTGTGTGTGTGTGTGTGTGTGCGTGTGTGTGTGTGTGTGTGTAGGTGTTATTGAGAAGCACGGCGTTCCCCTGAGAGATCCTCCATTAATTGTGAAGTGAAGGAGCCTGAGGGCGACACCAGGGACCTCCATTAAACACAGACAGGCAACTGACAACCTCTCTCTCTCTCCCCACTTTCTTTTTCTCTCACCCCTCATCCCCTCCCTCATTTATCCTCTAAAATTCAAATTCAAATTTAAACAAGGTTCATTGCCATGAAAGGAGCAACCCCTAATGTTGGCAAAGCAATAACAGCACACAAAAGAAAATAGTTGTGTTGATTCAGGGAGGCTGCAAACAAGGATTTGATCACCTAAATGTAGCATGCGCGCATAAGATATCAGATTTTCTTTGTGCAGATTTCCAGCAGTAATTACCCTTTGCTTTTGTTGTGCAGGAAACGTTCTTATTCCCTCATCTAAGGTCGACTCAGGTTTCTAATTTCCCTCTGCTGCAAATTATACTTGTAAAACATCTCACTATTCTTTAACTGGCTTTATATATCGCTGATATTGGTTCGTTCCACACTGCGGCTAGTAAGTACAGTTAGTGTGGATAAACTTTGTCTCCTCAGAAGCAACTTGAAACTTATAATGGTGTTGGTTCCCTCCTTGGAGCCTGCCCATAAGATGGGTGCTTTCTGTAGCTGGGCTGCGAGTCCCTTATGAACTTATTTCCAGAGGAGGGTAATTATTGCAGGTACAATGCCTCGGGATGAGAACCTGATTCCCAACAGGATCTGTCTGGACTCCTGAATAAGCCCATATTGAGATCTTCTCCAAACTGCCAGTCAGCAGCCAGATCTTCACCATAGGACGCTCCGCTTTAGATCCCCTGGTGAATCTGCAGCTTCTAAAATCACTGCTCTGAATTTAAAAATACTTTAAGAGTGACCACCAATTACCCACCATTGCTCTAATTTTTAAACATCTTTTATGGTTTTTTCCCCTAGTGTGTGTGTGTGTGTGTGTGTGTGTGTGTGTGTGTGTGTGTGTGTGTGTGTGTGTGTGTGTGTGTGTGTATGTGTGTGTGTGTGTGTGTGTGTGTGTTCGTGTTCGTGTGAGCAGTGAGGGACGCCAGCCACTAGAGGGAGCAGCAGTAGTGTGAAAAACACTCACATATGTCAGTTTTCACTCACCCCCTCTATGACTTTGGCCATCACACACACACACACACACACACACACACACACACACACACACACACACACACACACACACACACACACACACACACACACACACACACACACACACACACACACACACACACACACACACACACACACACACACACATGCAGTACAGTATATGTACATACTGCTGTAGGCAAATACCAATGAACCTAATGGAGTCCACCTTAACTCTTATTATCAATGAATTTGCCTGGGTGAAGCACTGATGTGCATTTTACTCACGTGCACACATGCACACAGTCATACACACACACACGTATACACATACGCTATAGCAGATGTTAAGGATTAGTGTGTGTGTATGGGTGTGTATGTGCGTAGCCTCAGGCAATGTTCAACAATGCATTATTCCTGAGTGCACCAGTTAAGAGGGGCACTCCGTCTCCATGGCAACCACCCCGGGTCTGATGTAAACATGGGGGTAGTTGAACGTCAGCCCCAATAAAGTGGAAGATTTGCCCCCCAAATTACACACAATAAAGACAACGATAACACCGGGAAGTATAGAGATGACTTTTAAAGAAGTATGAAGTCAGTTTGAGTAACATGAAGGTCAGTTGATCACATCATTCCACTATTTTTCACCGAGCTATGTGAACATATACTGCTCAAAAAGCTTAATTATGTTTAAATAAAGGTCAAATAAACCCCTTCTATAAAGATAAACAATTCCTTTTAAGCCTGGTTAACTTAAGTTTGCCCAAAGCATTGAGAAAATATTACTCTTTAATCTTAAACAACAACAAAGCCACTTACATCCTGGTTAACATCTGAGGGAACCCTGCTTTTGTTATACAATGCAGACGGCTGCCAACTTTTGGCTGCCCGCAGAGAAGAATGGTGGATTTCTGAAGAGATTAGTATAATCACTGGAGTCCCACTGGGGCTAAATATAGGTCGACCAGAAGCAGGGAATCTAAGCTAAGAGAGGAGTAAGTACCGGTGGCCACGGGCAACACTTTCAGGCAATGTTTTAGGGCAACTATGACCAACAGTGTGTTTTTCATTTGCTTTTCCTTGGAGCACCCTATTCAGCAGTAATCATGCCACGTTCTCCTCCATCTGAAGGAAACACTGGCTGTTAATACATACACATGCTGGTTTGTTGCACGTTCATCATCAGGAGTTGTAAGTGGGACATTAATTGTGCAAATCAGTCAAAAATGATGACATGATTTGCTTAAAGTGTTAGTGAGTCTTCCTGCAGGAGAACAGCAGCATTAGTTCTCCTCCGGATGCAAAGGGGTGAATACATATTGTATGGTATTGTGTCATCTCTATATGTATTACACTTTCACATTCAGTTAACTCATACGACATATTATGTTGGTGCATCTGTATATATTATTTATGTATTTTACTGTACACTACTGTGTCATTTAATGTACGATTGTACTGAACTTGTAATGTGTTCTGTGGTGTTTAGTCTTAGGTTGTCTGGGTTCTTTTGTTTCTCTGTTTCAACAGGGACAATGCAACAAAACAAACAGTTATCTAATGTATAAACCTAATATAACATTATGTATTAAAAGCAAAAATGTAATATACCAGATATTAGAAAATTGCCATTTTTTGCCGATAGTCCCTGAAGAGGTATAATATTGAAATGTTATTTCAAATACTTTTTTTTCCATTTTCCTTGTGAATCACATTACATTTTCCTCTTCTTGAGTTATATGATTCTGGGGTGGGGGGGGGGGGGGGGGGGGGGGGGTGCTTAAACTACTCATAATATGTATAGAAGTATCGACTAGAGGGTCACAATAGCTTCATTTTAAGGGTCACCTGCTGAAAAGGGTTAGCTGCCACTGAGTTAACATCACTAAGTTGCATTGGACTTTATTGGTCATGTAATATCATCAAAGCATGTAGTTACTCTGTTTCAGTCAGCAATGAATAATTCAATCACTTTGTGGGAGTAAAGATACACATTAGTTGATTTTCTAATGTTCAACTTTAGTTATGGCATAACATTATACCATAGCATAGAAAAGAAAAGCACGACATAATGTAGTGTACAGTAGAACTTTGTCATAGATAAGGTAACTAGGGCACTAGGAGAGACTAGACCACTAGTGCCCAAAGTTGTTTCCATACAGTAAATGAAAAAGATATTGACCTCATCTGGCCTGTGATTTGGTCCCATGCAAATAAGTAATTATGTCTCTTATGCTGTACTCTGCCGCTAAGTTAATGAGTATAAAGCCTGTATTCTCTCTGTAATGTTGCTGACAAACACACACACAAACCGAACCGTTCTCTTGGCAGAGTTAATAACACAACAGAGTGCTCCTCCACATCATCAACCTATCATTACACGTTTCCATTCAATCCCCCCTTTAAGCTTATAATGAGAGGTTGCTTAAACACAACTAACAAAACCCCAACTTGTCCTGTGGTTCCCCAGGAAACAAACAAACGCGTGTTGAGTCAAAGCGTCCATCATGTCAACCACCTCATCTCGGCACTGCCATTACTGTCTGGAAGCCACACAAGCAGAAAAGTATGGGTGACGGGAATATAATGCTCATAAGTGTGTTTATAAGTGTGTGTGTGTGGATCCTAAAGTCTCTCTCTCCATTGGAATGGGTTGTAGTGTGTGTCTACATGTGTGTGAGTGTGTGTGTCTGACAGCTCAGATGAGGACTGGCTGCAGGCAGCTGCTTTGCTCGAGGCCACATTCAGTTCCGTCGCGCTGCATTAGTCCCCAACCAACCTGTCACCCCTAGCAAGAGAGTGATAGCACGCAGCACACATGCGCACACCCACACACACACACACACTTCTAAACACATTCACACACTTTCATCAATCACCAGTTTCCCATGCGTCCGTAAGCTCAAAGCAGCACATAACAATGCAAAGGGCAAAGATTATTCCTCTGTTAATACACGGTGGCTGCAGCTTCCTGTCCACGCTGTTTATCAGTTAGTGGGCGAAAAGTGTTAATCAGAGCCACTATAGCTAAAGTGCAGTGTGTGTGTGTGTGTGTGTGTGTGTGTGTGTGTGTGTGTGTGTGTGTTTGAGTGAGTGTGCGTATTTGTGTGCAGTCCGTCAGTGCTGATATGCTAGTGAGGGGGACTAACCGGAGTTGAGTGGAGTCTTTTGTAGCGCAGGCGAGGCCCTCAGGCACAGCCCCAGACCTAGATCCCCCCCCCCCTCCCTCCACCACCACCCACACACACACACTCATAGTGAAGCACACACACACACCACATGCATATGCCCTCGGCCGTCGTGCTGTAGATCTGATGTGACATCTACAGTGGGGCAGACTTTCCCACCATCACCCTGCGTTTTCGACGGGATGTGACCGCGAGTGTGTGTGTGTGTGTGGTGGGGTGGGGTGGGGTTAGTCGCCATAATGAGGCTTGGTTTGGTGGGACAGATGTTGGGATTCGGAGGGCATCGGTTGAGACAAGGATGTGATGGTTCATTAGTATGAAAACCTCTCTCTCCGTGTGCCTCCTTGTGTTTCTCTGCCTCTCTCTTTCTCCCTGGTATGATTTCCTGTGCCCCGAGCCACTGACAGAGGCAATTCTTCCCAACTCTGCTGCAATGGTGCATCTCTGATTAACTTTTAATGACTCCACTATAGCAGCCAGACACACTCATGGAGGCCAACGCAGGCTGGAGATGAGATGAATCGACCGAGAAGTCTGCACTTTGGCTCAGCCGGGCTAATAGCTCGAAATGGAAGCGATACATCGGAGCAATCAGAAAGGATGGAGACTTACAGCCGGGTGAAATGCAGAGGAACCAGGCAACAGTGCTCAGGAAATTGCCTCATGGATGAGGATCTAATATCTCATAGTTTTGTTACCCTCGTGTTATTGCAACTTCCTGGTAGTGCTGACCTACATTTATGTTACATTTTAAAAAAGAGACATAGACTAGAGTCAGATATAAAAGGGTAAAACGTCAATATTACATGTCAAAGTCCATTTGAAAGTTACAATAAGAACTGCACAGCCTGTTGAAAAGTAAGAGGCCTGCCTTATAAACTTGTGTTGTGGAGTTTTAAACTTGGGTTTTACCAGCAGGGAGGGTAGTGAAAGATGTTGACTATCTAAATGCATTATGGGAAATGTAGGATATAGTTCTTCTGGAGCTTTACTCAATGGACTCATTGACTCATCTGCAGTAGTGGAATATAACATTTACTTAAGTACACGTTGGAGGTGTATACTTATTGATTATTTTCATTTTATGCAACCTTTTACTTTTTACTCCACACATTATTTAAAATATTGAGTTACTAACTACGTGGCAGGAATGGATTCATAATACAGAATATAAATCAACCAATACATCATTATGTTCTGTTTTAGGTTAAACTACCAGTGTTCTGTATGAAGTAGTGCAACATGATTTATTACAATACAACAATTTAATATATTTTTTATCTGGTATGGGCCATACTGTACTTGAACATTTATTTGACTTGTTGTGCTTAAAGTATATTTTGATGGCAATACTTTTGAACTACTTTGAATGCAGGACTTTTATTTTTAATTGCAGTATTGCTACTTTTGCTTAAAGGTGGGGTAGGTAATTTTGGAGAAACCAGCTGGAGGGCGCTAGAATTTGAAAATACACAACCAAAAGAAATCTGCCCCTTCCTTACAGAGCCCCTCCTCCAACACACACGAACGCGCACATGACCAATGAGGGCACGAGATAAGTGTGTGCACAGATGGAAGGCTGACAGGCAGGTAGGCCATCCAGTTACTTTAGCCGGGCCGGCTCAGATGATTGGTCGTGCTTTTTACAGCACTACGGCTTCCACAGATGACATTTTTTATGTATTTATTGTCAAAGCATTTAATGTATTCATTGCTATCGGGATGTTAAGAGCATTCCATGGAATATAACAAAAATGAATCAATCAATCAATGTTTATTTATATAGCCCAATATCACAAATGTTACATTTGTCTCAGTGGACTTCACAGTTTGTACACAATATCAGTATGACAATACGACACCCTCTGTCCTTAGACCCTCACATCGTACAAGGAAACACTTCCAGAGAAAACCCACAGTTTAAAGGGAACATGTGAGAAACCTCAGGGAGAGCTACAGAGGAGGGATCCCTCTCCCAGGACGGACAGACGTGCAATAGATGCCGTGTGTAAATCGAAAAGATAATACATTTGGAACATAGGTAGTCCAAATGTTTGGAAATGCATGTGTCTATAATAAGAAGATGAATCCACGAGGATGTCAGCAATCTTGTGGGAGCCATCAGGGAAGAAGTATGGTGAGAGTCAGGCAGGACCGCAGAGACCGGTTCAGCCATGACTCGAAGTCCAGGACTCAGATCCAGTGCTCAGGATAGAGGATCCAGGACACACGACCACAGCAACAGGATTAGCCTTGACTCAGGATCCGGGCGTATATATGGACACAAAAAAGAGATTTGGGGGAAACTGGGTGAATCGGAACATGAGAGTACACAGGTACAGACAGCCAGAAAGACGCGTAAGGTGCCCCCCCCCCAACAGTTCAAGCCTATAGCAGCTAAACTAACGTGTCTACATACATGCACTCCCTTAGGATAGGTTGAGGGAAAAGGGTAGCAAGTAAGAAGTAGGACACAGAGGTGGAGAGGCACACAGGGAGAAAGGTCCCCACTGGAACCTGCATTGGTTAGAGGTAAGGAGTAGGTCTGTGGCTACGTTCCACACTCCCGGGCCGGGCCAGGCGTTCTCTGCAACCTGTTACCCTCTAATAGAACCTCAAGAGGTCAGAGAGAGGAAAGGTTTGGATAAAGTTTTAAATATAAGATCTAAGTTTTTAGGATTTAAGTGAAAGAGTAAGAACTAAAATGTATAGGAAGAGGCACAATGTATCTACGTCAATGCACTCTTATTAGATTATTTTATCACTATAAGCTTTATCAAAAAGGAAGGTCTTAAGCGTACTCTTAAAAACGGATAGGGTGTCTGCCGCCCGAACACAAAATGGAAGCTGATTCCACAAATGTGGAGCTTGATAAGAAAAGGCTCTGGCTCCCATTGTACCTTTAGAGACTCTAGGAACAACCAACAACCCTGCATTCTTGGAACGCAATGCCCTAATAGGACAGTAGGGTATAATGAGTTCTTTAAGGTAAGATGGCAAAAAAGAAAAAGTGTTTCTGAAGTAAATTACATACCCCACCTTTAAGTAAAATATATACAATACAATACAATACAACTTTATTTATAAAGCACTTTAAACCTCCAGACCAAAGTGCTGTACAGGCAAATAGATAAAACAAAGCATACAAAGAAGTAACACAGCTCAGCTCACACACCATAAAACAAGTACAAGTAAAAACAAAAAACAATTTAAAAGCAAAAAAGCAACAATGAGTACCTCTTACACCTCTGGTCATCTGTCAGTGGTTTGATCCCACACCCTGCAGTCAACTTGTCCAAGTGTGCTTTGGCAAGAAACTTAACCCCAAATTGCTCCATAGGCATGTCTACGTTATTAAAGTGTATGCAAGTCATATTGGATAAAAGTGTCTTCTAAATAGCTTGTATGGAATGTCAAATTACTCAAGACTTCATTTAGAGTTGTCTCAAATGACTTAAGACTTACTTTGTAGTTGACATATTTAATTTGCATTCGTCTCAATATTGCTTTAGGCTAGACTTAATATCACTTGGCTTGACTTGGATTTATGTCATATGATTTCTTCGAGACTTTGTTTTAACTTTTTCTCTAATTATTTGAGAGTTGTCTGACAGACTGACATTCATTTCAAGTTTGAAGCTGTATTATTTTGGGGGATTTTATTGCATATAACAACCAAGGTAAAGGAGAGGAGCTGAAGATGCACTCAATAATGAACAACACAAATAATGACAATTGTGAGTCTGTTTACACTCATTCACATAAATGGGATGGACAACATAATAGGACACCTCTATGAATAATGCTTTACATTTTAACAGCACAAATAAAAACTGTACCTTCCAAATGACAGTAGAATCAACAGCTTTAACTTTCATAAAGTATGATTTATTGCAAGACTGCTGTATTAGACTTCATTACAATGTGTTAGGTGGTTCTATTAAACTCATATTGTATTTTATGCTAGACTAACATTTGTGTAATTTTCCGGACTGTATTTAAATAATAACAGCACCATTTGATGGTTGAAGGTAAGTGTTTTTTAAGGCGTTTAAAAACCCTGAACAAGCTGACATTTTGTCTGAAAATAAAAACAGGAACAAACTCTTAACCCCTCATCATTACATAGGCCTATGTCTAATTAGTATTTATTCTGTTCTTTGCACTTTTCAGACATTCACATGCACACAATCTGCTCAAAAGCTTTTTCATTATGTGTGTTTTCTTTGGGGCAGAACATAAAAATAACATCATAATAAATCCCACATAAAAGAATAAAAGAATACACATAAAGCCAATGCATGGATGGCCATTAAAATGAAATGTCTTTATGAAGTTTGACTATCTGTCTCCCTTTCTGCTGAATAGGCAGGCACATGTTGTCGGGCTATTGATGAGTTCAGCCATTCAGTTTTTTCTCCGGGCAAAACCCTCCCTTTCATGTTTCTGATCAGAAAGAAGGAAAACAGTTATGAATTAAACATACCGGAGTAATACCTCCGCGAAATCCATACCCTACAGCACAAAATGTGTGTGTGTACACTGATAGTTTCCAACAATGCTTTCTGAAGTTTTTTTTATTTTTCTCCGCTCAGCCTCATCGGGATACTCTTTATGTGGCTCTGCCTACTCTAATCATTTCAGTCTTATTTTCTACCTCTCACAGACAGACTAACACTAACAGGTTGTGTGAATAAATGAGGCTTGTTAGATTTAACAGGTTGTTTTCCTGCTGTTGGATTCGCCACTTGAAAAACATACCAGGGCTTATTGGTTATTTGTGGAAATCAAGAACAATTTTAGAGACATAGTATACAAAACAATATTGACAGATTTTCACATTAACCACACTGTCTTAAAACTCAGAGTTTATTCTTTAAGCAGGAGTTAAAATACATGTTTGTTAAGCAGCTTTGTTGGAGCTGAAATATGTGTTAACGACAAGCCAGACTTGTTGGTTTGATAATCCTTTTGTTAAAGGATGGTTTTCAGTCATTTCCTTTCTGATAATGACACCTGCTCAAAAGTGATCGACTGATTTGCAATAGTCTTTCCACTAATGGGATTAACTGAATTACAAAAACATTCCACTAAACTCCTTATAAACAAAAGAAAAGGAAATATCACAGGAATTACAAGACATAAATCAAAGATCAAATCTTGCAGCATACAGACACATTTTAAAAATGTTATTTATGTCTTTATTTACAAATGGAAGTAGAAAAAAGCTGTGAAAATTATCCTATTTTTTTTCTTTGTTCTATAATCGGCATTTCCATTGTCGGATTGAACATTTAGATTGGATGATTTGGCTGGATTATGAACTCTTATAACATTTTTAAAGAACATCTGTCTTTGTTTGGCACTGATAATATGGTTAAGAATAGGGAAATGTCATTAACAGACTTGACATTTAGAAATCTGCTGGAAAGTGCAGTAGGGCCTGGCTCATTTCGTGGCATCTGCAGGCAGTGGCAAGTACTTCTGGCATCTGCCACAGAGGCCACTACTCCGTGGCCTCTGTGGCAAGTACTTCCGGCATATGCCACAGATGCTGTCACTACCCGATCCGTCCCCCTGCCCGATCGGTACTGCGCATGTGCGAGATGGTCCTCCATTTTGGACAACTCCGGACGGCAACCCAAGATGGACACTTGACACCGTGGCTTTTTGTAAAGCTCAAAAAGAAAACTCGAGAGAAATGAGTTATTGTTATTACAACGTGACCTCACTATTATTTAACAACTCCTTTTATTGGGTTCTTTTATTTGGGGTTAAGTACATTGTCAGAGTAAGTGAGAAATGGATTTAACTTCTGTTAGACAGCTATCATACTGAATAAATATTTACTGTGAATGTATGCAAAAATGTATGGCATATAGCTGTCTAACAGAAGTTAAATTCATTCCTGACTTATTCTGACAATGTACTTAACCCCAAATAAAAGAACCCAATAAAAAGAGTTGTTAAATAATAGTGAAGTCACGTTGTAATAACAATAACTCATCTCTCTCGGTTTTTTCTTTTTGAGCTTTGCTAGAAGCCACTGTGTCAAGTGTCCATCTTGGGTTGCCGTCCGGACTTGTCCAATACGGCGGACCATCTCGAACATGCGCAGTACCGATCGGGCAGGGGGACGGATCGGGTAGTGACAGATGCCACTACTCTGTGGCATCTGTGGCAAGTCCTTCCGGCATATGCCACCGATGCCACAACTTGCCGAGGCATCTGCCGCTGCTCAACGGGAGTTGCCACAAGATGCCAGAGTAAGAGAAGGTTTACTGTAGCTGCCACTCGCCTTCCGTGGCAAATGCTGCTATTATTATAATAGAGATCACACATCAGTCCTGTGTACAGATCAGTTCGATAAAGTCATGCCTAAACAGCGACATTTTACACGATAAATACGGGTTTAAATAGCAGCATTTGCCACGAAATGCGCTTGCTGTCTCTCGGAAAGTGGGCAAATGCCAGAATGGCCGCCCGACTATTGGCTTCTTGGGACACTTAAAGGTGGGGTATGTCATTTTGGAGAAACCAGCTCGAGTGCGCTAGAATTTGAAAGTACACAACGGGAAAAAATCTGCCTCTTCCTTCAGACTTCCTTAGAGCCCCTCCTCCAACACACACTAACGCGCACATGACCAATGAGATAAGTTTGTGCACAGATGGAAGGCTGACAGGCAGGTAGGCCATCCAGTTACTTTAGCCGGACCGGCTCAGATGATTGGTCGTGCTTTTTACAGCACCACGGCTTCCACAGATGAAATGTTTTTATGGATTTATTGTCAAAGCATTTAATGTATTCATTGCTATCGGGATGTTAAGAGCATTCCATGGAATATAACAAAAAGTGTTTTTGAAATAAATTACATAGGCCTACCCCACCTTTCAAATGAAACTAATAAATACAATAAAATAACCAACACTAATAATAATCCGTGTATCTACCGTCCAATTGTTTTTCTTTTTTAGACACGTAAACGGAAGAGCGTCTGAGAGGCGTTTTTGCTCTTTGCTTTTCACCTTACTAAATGGTCAAATGGTCCTTGGAGCGAGGGGCGGGGCGAGACTCTCGGAAGTGATTTCAAAACAAAAGCACTCGTTTTCTAAAATCACATTTTGAATCACTGCAGTATCCTGCTGAAGGAACGGTGATTATTATAAACAAGGGGAATTTAGCGATCACAACGAAAACGGCCAAGACAGATATTGAGCCCAGAAAATGGATGTTATTAAGGGCTGTAAATATAATAAGCCTCTGTCTAAAATGGACAACATTGTTAGGAGATTTAAACCAGTGGTTCTCAACTGGTGGGTCGCGACCCAAAAGTGGGTCGCGGACCCGTTTCGAGTGGGTCGCGGATGTGTGAGTGAAGAAAAAAAAATTGAAAAAAAAAAAAATTGGAATTTTTTCTTTTCTTTTTTTTTGGGGAAAAAGTCAAACTTTTATTTTGAAGGCCCGATTTTCTAACGCTGTGCATGCAGTCTGCGTTGGACTGGAAGTACCGGAGACCATAAACGGTTTTGAAAACGTCTGTCACGTAGTAATCATCTTCTGTACATCCATGGTTACAACTTCAGATAGAAATGAACACATAATGAAATATGACCCCCGGTCTGATGACTGACAGGTCACAGAACAATGGGGGCTATCTCCCCTTACCCACAATTTAAAGTAAGTCACACAGACTATCTCCTCTTTGCTCTTCTCGCAGCAAGATGTCAGAACAAAGTGAAAAACAACATATTATTAATATGTCGGGTAGTAATAGATTTATTTATTTTCTTCTCAGTGTACCAGAATGCATAGTTTATGTTAGTATTTCTAAAAATCTCCTGGGGGAGAATCCCCCCAGACCCCCCTGCTGGGGTTGGGTTTTCAGCATGTGTGCCTTTTTAGTTCAGCTTTGATTCCATCATCTCATTAAACCTTTTTTAAAAGCATACTTTAGTTCTGTGAAGGGATATAAGGGATATATGCACTGTACTTCACTTTTATTAATATTGTATGCTGAAAAGCGTATATATTACAGCACGATTTTTTGTTGAATAGATTTGAGTGCTTCAAAATGTTGGGTCGCGATGTATTGACCAAGTAAAAAGTGGGTCCCGAGGCCTGACCAGTTGAGAACCACTGATTTAAACTATACAGCGGTTCTGCACTGCGGTCACTCAGCCGCCTCTCCAGTTTGTTTTTTCAAATCAGCTGCTCTTCATTATTCCTGCTATATTTGACGAGTGACACAAATATTTGTTACCACAAGTTCTTAAGGAAACTGACACTGTTGGACTCGGTTCTATAAAGTACTTGTATTGTGTACTTTGTGAGTAATCCTCTGTCAAAGTCCCCTCCTTAGTAGCCTACATAAGGCATGTTTTTCTGCTATCTTTGATGAATGATAAAAATATAATTTTACCATTAGTTCTTAATGAAATTGATACTGTTTGACTTTGTTTTAGTTAGCCTGCTACTTACAATACATTGAAGAACTTTTACTGTGTATTTTTTGAGAAATACTCTGTCAAAGTCCCTGCTGAGAACAACATCAAGCCACTTCTGCTAAGTTTGATGAGGGAATTCTTTTTTGTTGCAATTAGTTCTTCGTGAGGTTGATCCTGTTGGACTCAGTAGGCCTACCAGTGAATACCCCCACAAGTACTATGAAGTACTTACTGTGTACTGTTCCAGTACTCCTCTGTCAATGTCCCCTCCTGAGAACAAGAATGCATGTTTCTCTGCTATTTTGAATAAGCGTTAAAAAAAACCTTTCTTCCTGAGACTGATATTGTTGGACAGAGTATTTTAAGAGGATGGTATGATATCATTGTGAATGAAGGCCAGAGCTAAATTATAGATTGTTTGATTGTGTAATTACAAGGTGAGAGAAAATAAATCCACATCCTCCTATGAAACGTATTTTATTTACTTTTCCATGTTATACTTATACTTACTTGCATTAGAACATTTGCATGTTGAACTACTGTACATGATATCTTCCCCAGCCTCTGAGCCTCAAGGAAATACATTAAAATAAATGGATTCATCATTTTAAAAAATTTATAAAAATGTTACATTAATAATGTTGTGTGCAAACATTTCAAATTTAAATATAAAATGAAAAATAAGTTTACCTTTGAAATGATTTCTCATAAAAACCTTTTTAAATGATAGTAAATTATTAAAAAAGGGTTTAGTCAATATACGTTTTTCTGCCTAAAATAGTTTAAATTGAACGTAAAACTATATCAAACACCACATTCATTATTACATTATTACATTACATTTAGCTGACGCCTTTATCCAAAGCGACTTACAATAAGTGCATTCGACCAGGAAGACACAACCTTGAAGAAAACAGAATCATATAAGTACATCAGGTTTCCTAGAGCCAAACATTTTAAGTGATACTCAACTGGCTATAGATAAGCCAGTCCTTTATTAGTATATAAGTGCTCTGTTAGCAGTTCTTTGTTAGCAATTCTATCGCTCGAAGTGGAGTCGAAGTAATAGTAATAGTTCATACTATTATGAAGTTATTTTAATATTAATTGTGGTTGTGCAGTACTCGCTACACTCTGATAAACGTAGTGCAATACACACTGTGGTTGGGCAGTGCTGTTTAAATATAAACTGGCTATGCAGTGCTGTTCGTACTGTGCTGAACGTATTGTAATGTGCACTGAGCTATGTGCAGACTATTATGAAGTTAGTGTTAAATTCACTGGCTGTGCATTAGGCTACTCTTGATACACTTTTTGTAACATGCACTTTGGCTGCGCAGTGTTTATACTGTGATAACTTATTGTTGTATGCATGTTGGCCCTTCAGTGTACTCTGAATAAGTTATTATACACCGTGGTTGTGCAGTGCTCATTTAAGCCTACTCTGAAAAAGTTATGATACACTGGACTTGCAGTGCTGTGAATACTGTGATAAAGTTATTATAATACTCACTGTGGCTGTACAGTGCATTTTTCATATTGGTGGAGCTGTTGTCATATTATGCTCTGTGCCTTTATGTTGAGCTCCATGTGTCTTTTTATAGTTCCTTTATTATGTCAAAGCACCTAGTAAACTGTCTCTCAGATTGTGTTAAATTGTTGTTGCTATATGTACCAGTAGCTATTAGTGTGTATTGTTTTAGTGTGTGTCTGGGTGATGTCTGCATTCTTGTCAGTCTGTTTGGTTTTAACTCAAGTGTTTTACGTTAACATTTGGTAAAGGTTGGTGTTGGGTTTGAAAGCAGGACTTATCTTTTGCAAATGCCAGGGCTGTTATATGATTGTTACTGGAAATATAATGGTTATTATGTCAAATAGTAAGGTTAAGGTTAGGCAACTGAAACACTGGGGAAGATTGTGCAAATGTAAGCAAATGTTACTGCTGGATTTTGACAGGACATGACTCCCAGGCCTCTGCATACAAATTGAATGTGCCACATGCCCCTTCACCAACTCCTCTTTGACCTCCACCTTCACTTTCAGCCTGTGTTTGCTCTCAGATTGTGAGCTAAAGACTCCGATAGGAACAAAACTCCTAGAGATACTGAGCTGACACCATAGTGCATCGCAGCATCTCTGTGCACACTATCTCCTTATCAGCCAAGGACATTTTATTCAATACAGTAGGTCTCTAGTGAGGAGTAGCATATTGCACACACTGCTTTTCTTTGACTTGTCAGATAAGTCAATCAGTCGTCTTTCTTTCTCCCTCCACATACACTCCGCTTCCTCCAAGGACACCTTTCCAACTGGTTATGCAAAGCGTGTGTTTCTGTGTGTGTGTGTGTGTGTGTGTGTGTGTGTGTGTGTGTGTGTGTGTGTGTGTGTGTGTGTGTGTGTGTGTGTGTGTGTGTGTGTGTGTGTGTGTGTGTGTGTGTGTGTGTGTGTGTGTGTGTGTGTGTGTGTGTGTGTGTGGTTACACTGATATAGCGGGTAGCTGAATACCGGCAGTTAAACAAGACTCGTATGTTATTTTATGTTATTACATGGTTTAGTTGAATACTCGATTCTGATTGGTCAATTCAGAACACGTGACACGTTGTTAATCCAGAACAGACAGACCGCTGTCAAGCATTTATTGACCGTTGTTAAGGACGCTCACATCTGCACAAACAAGTCTGTTTGATTTAACTGTATACAGTTTGGCCTTCATGCCGATCTAGATCCCTCCGCTTAGCGTCGGGCTCATACAGTCTATGGTCGGGCTCCTGATCAGCCTGTCGGTGTTCTTTTCCCCAGTGGCGGCGCCAGGGTATGGCTTAGCCCCACCATGAAAAATGATGTTAAAGTAAGCAAAATAAAGTCCGCCAACTCGCATAAATTGCACAGACAGCAGTTAGTAAGATTGATTTCAGTTGCCACTTGTCTGGAAATACCGAAGACTAGAAACTGTTTTGAAAACTTTTGTCACGTAGTGATCGTCTTCTCATAGAACATCTTTGATAATGTCTTCTGGCCAATCAGAATCACGATAACGGCGTGGTGTTGTTGCAGGAAGTCCTGACGGAGAATACTTTTGCTGTAGTACATCTCTATATACATCGATACAACATTACGTGTTGATAGAAATCAGCACGTAATGAAATAAGACCCCACGGTTTGATGATTGATAGGTGTGTGGGCTCTTTCATTTTGACACACAGAACAATGGGGGCTATCCACCCTTATCCACAATGTAATGTCGTGTAGTAATAGATTTATTTATTTTTCTTCTCAAGAGAGTACCAGAATGTGTATTTTATGTTAGTATTTCAAAAGAAACCCCCCAGACCCCCCTGAAGGGCTTGGGTTTTCAGCATGTCAACTCTTTCACCTGTGGGGAAATAGCAGGATTGGCTCCAGGTCACCCTTTTTATTTACTACAAGACAAATGTGCCTTTTTATTTCATACAGTTCAATTTGGATTGAGACAGGGAAATAATCTAAACCTCACGCGTCGCGTTTCACTGTCAAGGAGAGCGTGTATGTAATTACATTGCAAATACTGACTTGAGCCCCACCACTGTATGGGTTAGCCCTGCCATAGATTACCCAACACAAATACTCTGGAGCCGCCACTGTTTCCCCATAATGACCGCGTCGCTGCACATTATCCCTTACTTCATTTTCACATGAGGAAGCTGCTCCAGAATAACTTATTTTTCAACATGGCATTAACTCAAAAGGAGTTAAGATATTAAAAACTGGAAAAGTATAGAATGACAGAACATATTTTGACTTAACATGCTAGAAATTGTGGATTTCGATGCTCTATTGATACAAATAAGATGATGTTGTAATTGCGGAGACCTAAGAAGTTCCTTATAATGTTGGATACAAATGCAATCAGCTTTTCAAAGAGCATACATAACTTGACTTATGTGTATGTGTTGTGTCCATAGTGTTGTGTCCATGTGTTTCTGTGTGTGGTTGAGTGCTATGCTGTGTTGCATCTCCCCGCGGTGCAGATGGAAGGCGACATGGCGGGCTGCTCTCTGTCAGAGGAAGGCGAGTGTTAATATTTAACCGCGGAGGCTCTATTTAGAGCCCGCCGCCTCTCCTTCTCCCCGGTGGACAGCACCACGCCAATGCTGAGCGGCGGCGTTATGGAGGAAAGCTGTAGGAGGCAGCCGCACGTCACTAAGTCTCCCTGACAGAATCAGTTTGCAGATGAACTTTAAAACGCGTCGCGCTGTTTTCCATGCCTGCGTGTTTGTGTGTGAGTGTATGTGTCTGTGTCCTGACAATCTCTAATTTAAGAGTTTCTCCTCTGAGCAGGGCGTCCCAGCGTGCTTTACATCAGCACTCACAGGCCAATTGCAGGGCATTCGGGTACAGCCGTGCCCCCCGAAAAAGAGACATATATTTTATCCCCTCAGTGTTTTACCCGAGTTAAACCCAAGTTTCTTATTCTGGGTTTCAGCAACATCTTGAACTCTCCTTCCACATCTGTGCTGTTTAGAAATGAACTGTTATCTTTGAGTTTCTACAGAGGATATTGGTACAAACATTAGTATCCTGGTTGGGAGTCTTTTCAGGTTTTGTTGCGAAACAGGACATTATGTTAAATGGAACATAAAGAAACCATTATAGGAGGAACAAAGTCTGGTTTCTAACTGTCTTACTTGGTTATTGTAGCATCTCCATCCAAGCCACAGTCTAACTTTACCTCACTTTAGCTTGTTGATCTTTAGGACATCGTCATAACTGCTAAATATCTTGAGTTGAAGACGCACCAACAAATATAACCAGACTACTAGATTAACTGTGATACTCCAAGGCACACAATTAAAATGGCTTTATTGTAAAGTATTCTAGTAGTGTTAAGGATACCGCATTCGTCTCATTAGTATGCATAGAAAGTGACAGGTGACACGCCCCCAAATGAGCTAAGTCCCGTCTCCCCTCGCCTCCCATTGGTCGAGAGCTTTTTATGAGAGCTATGTCCCGCCTCCCATTGTTTGAGACCCTTTGATGTGAGGGGTGAAGGGTTATAAAGGGTAGGTGTGAAAAGCCCCCCTGTGGAATGCCTTTGTTATCTATTTCTTTGATGTATTGATTAAGGTAGTCTCTTTGAAGTTAAGCTGTCTGATCCCTCAGGGGGTTATATAATCTAATTAGCCTTTGCTGTTTTGCCCTTTGATCTTAATCTAGGTATTTTTATGAGTGAGACATGGTTTGTTATCTATTTCCTTGATGTGTCGATTAAGATAGTCTCTTTGAAGTTATGCTGTCTGGTTATCTAATCTAATTAGCCTTAGATGTTATGAGCCTGTGATGTTAATCTAGGTATTTTTATGAGTGAGACATGTCTCTCTGAAGTTAGGATGTCTGCCGCTCAATGTGCCCAGGCCTCCCCCCTCTTCTCCACCCTTGCTATGCAAGGAGATTGTGCACACACACACACACACAGAGTTGCCCCTTTAATGTGGGGGTTGAGATAAGGGATGCTAATCTATATGCTGATTAGACACGGTGTCTGCTAAGGATGTTTCTTCTCAAGTTTTTTTTTTTGTGAAACTGTTAAGACAAGGATATTTCTGTTTTGGCAATGAGGGTATTCATATTAATTTAAAAAAGAGCTTATTTAGTTTTTAATAGTGATAACTAAGTTTCACTCTGTAGGGGCAAAAGACGCATCCTTAAACACATCGATAAAGGACTCTTTAAAGCAGAGACATGGCGACAGCATACCTGAATATCAGCAGGAGAGGACTCTTTTTCAGTAAATACATTATAGGGTTAGAATAAGATATATATATATATATATATATATATATATATATGTGGTGGAATTAGTTTAAAATAGCACTCACTAAGACACCTAAAAAACGTTATTGTCCTCTCTAGATTTGATTCAAGGTTTGTTTTTAAATGATTTGTGTCTGCTAAGGATGTTTCTTTTCAAGTTTTTTTTTTTTTTGGGGAACTGTTAAGACAAGGATATATCTGTTTTGCAAAGAGGGTACTCATATTATTTTTTAAAAGAGCTTATTTAGGTTTTTAGTACTGATACTTGGGGATATTCTCTTTAGTTCTGTATTCTCTTTAGTTTGCATGGATTTTGGATTAGTGTAATTACTTTTATTAACTATAAAGTCTATATGAATAGGGATATAATAAATAAATAAATACCCTATTCCTCCCTCACCTGAGCTTATCCAGAGCTTGACTGACACACAGAGACCAATCAAGGGCTTTGATTTATGATCTGTATGACAGTGGCCATGTAGGCAGGCCACATCATGTAGACAGCCAGTCACCCTGTGTGAGGCAGACCCACATGTGAGCAGCATTGCGTTCAAAATAAATTAAAAAACTAAATGGGTCGCGAAATATACTTGGGAGGCCGTTAATATACTGGGCGGCCCACCCCAGTATAGTCTATGTGGGGGAAATCCTGGAATATCAGATACAATTAGCATTTAACCAGAAGTGCGAATGAAGCAGTGAACTGCAGTATATTTGATATACATCCAATATATAAAAGGTTATGTTAATATTGATCAGCTGGTCAGAAACTTGACTCCATAGGAAATATAAAAAGATATATGTTGAGCGTGATCATAACTTTCCAATAACACAAAGTTGCAGATCCTCTGCTGCAGGTTTAGCCATTCAGTCAGCCAGGTGTAAAATATGCATTTATTATCACCTTTTCTATTTGGCCAACTAGTGATAATTAAATGATACCCTATTTATTTAACTAAAATATGCATTTATTATTACCTTTTCTATTTGGCCAACGCCGTCTGTTTTTGATGATTGTGATCAACCTTAATTAAATGTGCTAATAATATCTTTGTCTCAATTCATTTCAGAATGCAACACACGTACACAAAAACAAACTACTTAGTTGGGTTATAAAAGAGTTACCTTATTAATTCTCTAAGTTTAAGTCAAGTTGTACATCATAGTTCAGATTACTAAGATAATGAAGCTTCTATTTACGTTACCATATGTATAAAGTATCTACATACGTGTTTTGACTGGTAAGATTCTCACTTTTTACAGAGAGCTCCGCTCCCCCTCAACATAACAAGTCCCGCCCTCCTCACCAGATCATTTAAAAGTAGGGATGGAAATAGGTGAAAAAAGAAATGCGCTCAAACTAAATAACAAGCCAGTCATTTACACTCACCAAGTCACCTTTTCAAAAAAGAAAAATGGCCAAGAGATGCCTAGATATGGGTTTAATCAGCGAGACCCCTGTGACAACCTACAGCCATCAGTCCGGAGCGCCAATCAAGAAACGAATGCAGCATCTGTGCCGTTTTCAGACGCCTCCAGCCGAAGAACTTCATGAAGAATGGACTCTGAAAAATGGCGATGTTTGGGGTTATGTATTCAACTATACGGCGAATGAACTGCATTTCTACAATCTGAAGATTGGAGAAACGTATGGACCCCGCAGTGTTAAAGCGACACTGACCTCAACAGATTGGGCTGTGTTAACTCTGGTGTCTTACAGAGATCTACATGCAACCACTGTATCGGAAGAAGTAGTGCATCGAGAAACCATAGTGGAACCAGCGGTGTACAAGATATTTCTAAAGAAAAGCAAAGAAACGCATACAGCATGCGAGATCAAAGAAGAGTTTTCACCGCTGTCCCTCAATGTGAAGGAACAAGAAGAAGGAGAAATCCCCCCGCCGCCAGAAGTGAGAAGAATCCTGACAAGCACCGTATGGGAAACTAAAAGCGGACCATCGGGGCGGTGGTATTACCGCGCAAGCCGTTTGGTGACGCTGGGGAAGGACCCCTCTGATGATTTTGTTTTGGAGTATTTCAACTCTACATGCGGGGTTTTTCAGACATCCTTTCGGGTGCCTCTGACTGCTTGGCTGAAAATGATTGATGGAAAAGCTACAAAGCTTAAAGAATTTTTTAAACAGAGTCAGACATCGATAGACATTATAAAGGTGAAAAAGACTCTCACTTTTGCAGAGGACTCAGTATCCCACTCAACATAACAAGTCATACCCTCCTCACCAGATCATTTTAAAACTAAGGACCCCGCAAAGAAAAGCATTGAGTTTTCTACCTAGGTAAAAGTTGTTACGAAAATGTGTTATCTCTGGATCAAGATGATGGGTTTAAAAATGAATCTTGTGAAAAATACCAACGCTGTGAGAGACGTCATAAAGACACTCATTTTAACCACAGTGTTTGTTCTCTACAAATGTTTAAAGATTGTTACAAAATGTAAAAAATAAAAAAGGTATGGAGACAAAATTAATTCAGGTGACTCTGTCTTTTATCAGGAAAACAAAAATATAATACAAATGGTTTAAGAGGTCAAATGTAACCATCTTGGACTTAATATTCAAAACAAAATACTTTATCTGAATACATTTTCTTTTAAACGCACTTTTCGAAATTATTTATTTATTATTTCAGTGGAACAATCCAGTTTCTGTTAACATCAATGCTTTTTCTCTTCTCTTGTGTTACTAAGATACTTTTAGACCCACTTTGGCGTATGCAACACTTAACAACTGGTAGAATATGAAGTACTTTTGTAAGGATTTTGTTTTTAAATGGCGTTTTTTTTTTTTTTTTTTTTTTTTTGTTGTAAAAACACTTGTTCAGTTAAACAAGGTTTTTTCTTTTTCTGATAACCTTACATATTTTTAGTTATTTTCTACTACCAAGATACTTTAAGATACACCTTGATGTATGCAACACTTAACAAAAGGGTATAATATTAAGTACTTGGTAAGGAATGGGGTTTTTCTTTAGGGGGTGCAAAACTTTAGAACTGGGTAAAATATTCATTAATTGTAATGAATTGAGTTTTCTTTTTCTTTTTTGATTTTCAACATACTATTTGTACACAATGACTTTTTCCATATCTCTGACAAAACTATACTTTTTGACTTTTTCCGTAAAATCTTGACAAAACTATTGCTTATTCTTAATTTTGACCTATTGCTGCGTGGTTGGAAATGATAGATGAAAAAGCTACAACGCTTAAAGAACTTTATTTTTTTAAAAACTCTCAATTCTATAAATGACTCCCCCCCATTCAACGCAATAAGTCCCACCCTCCACTCGGCAAATCCTCTAAAACGAAGGACCCCACTAAGACAACCGTTGTAAACTAGCCATGGATCTGAGAAAAACCAAGACACCCCCCGTGAGTTGCAGCCAGGAACAGACTCCTGGACTACCATCATCACCACCATTCTGGACCGCCGAATCCGGCTATACTACCGCTGCTGATGTTGCTCCTTGGGCCAAGACGTCTCTGTTTGTGGACACAGTGAATTCGGTGTTGGTTGATATTGTGGAGAGGGTGATACATCGGTACAGAGAAGAAATCTGCAAAGGGTGTCGAGTCAGGCACCCCGGCCAGAGGCAACACGATTTTATGAATGACATGTCCGATTTTTACTTCAGAAACAATTACAATGCGTTAATGAAAAGACTATGGCTCACCGACTTCATTACTGAGATCGACCAGACTCTTATTGATAAAGACATTTTCACGGATGATTCGAGGATCCAAGGCGCTTCGGAGGCTTTTCTTCACAATCTCAAAATTGCAGACGCCTCAAGGAGAGACTTGAAAAGATCCAGGCCGAGTTGGATGGAGAAGAAGACTATTAACCAGCAGTTGACTGAAGCCAGGGGTTTATTTTTGATACATTGACTTTTCTCTCTTTTAAAGTAAAATAAAAATGGGGAACTACTATGCAAAATGCTCTGTATATATTGAACACAATATAGTCAATATCCTTTTAATAGGGGTGGTGATGAGGACGATTGAAAGCAGAATGAGTAGTGACCCCTGTGTAAAAAGAACGGCTGAAGTTTGTAAACTGGAAGACATTATGGATATCGTTCGTTCTGGCAGTACTATTCCGGGTCATTGGGAAACGATTATAAACGAAACATTTAAAGTGGTCCTGGAATCTTCATTTTCCGAAACATTCTGTAACATTACCGCAGAAATGAAACAAACATCAAAAGTGTATCATGTGCTCTCACTGTATGCTCTGTTTGTAGATGTGATGCATCTTTGTGTTGAAAACAACATACACATGAATATTCAGACTGAAGTGAAAAAACTCCACCAGGATATTTTCAGTAATATGGGGAATTCCAAGCTGGAGACGGTCCTGGGGATGCTACAATCAGTATAACTATTGATTTTTATATGTGTGTGAAAAATAAAAAATGTGTTTTTTACATTTTAAAAACTGTTGTCTTCATTATAGCAAGGGGAGTGTGTCTGATACATGTGTATTACAGTCCTTCACATGCACTGGTGTCTTCATTATAACAAGGGGCGGGATAACAGGGAAGATGTAGGATAAATGTGTACTGAAACGGGCGTATTATACACCCACAGAAACGCAGAAACACGGAAACACACAGAAACACAGAAACACAGACACACAGAAAACACCCTGAATCAAATCTAGAGACGACCATTATGAGTCAGATGCTTGACGAAATCTACTAAAACAAAGTACTTCATGGTAGTGGTCAGCTTTATACACAAAAGTGTATCTTTTCAGTAACTTTCTCAGAGAATTTAAGCATAAATCTGTCAAATGTTCCAAACAGCCTTGTTTCACTGAAATAGCCCTCAAAATCACAAAAGGCCATTAAGAGTCAGATGCTTTATGAAATCTAATAAAACAGAGTACTTTCATGGTAGTGGTATGCTTTTAAAAAGAAAAGTGTACCTTTCGGTAACATTTCTGAGAGAATTAAGCATAAATCTGTCAAATGTGCAAAGCAGCCTTAGGATACATGACAAAATGCCATTAAGAGTGGGAATCCTAACGAAATCTACTCAGAGTACTTCATGGTAGTGGTCAGTTTTTAGATACAAAGTGTATCTTTCGGTAACATTTTCTGAGAGAATTAAGCATAAAGCAGTCAAATGTGCAAAGCAGTCTTCACTGAAATAGCCTCAAAATCACAAAATGCCATTAAGAGTGGGAATCTTAACGAAATCTACTCAGAGTACTTCATGGTAGTGGTCAGTTTTTAAATACAAAAGTGTATCTTTTCAGTAACCTTTTCGAGAGAATTAAACATAAATCTGTCATATGTTCAAAACAGCCTTCAATGAAATAGCCTCACAATCACAAACTGGCTGAAACTGTACAGTGAATTGGAGAAATTACAGCACAGAGCTTTCTACTACGACACAGATAGTTTAATCTATGTGACAAGACAGGGGGGAGACTCCACTGCCATGGAGGTTGTATCTGGGGATTCCCTAAAAGTTATGCTTACCAGACCAAAACATTTTAAAAGGTTGGGATGCGTGTGAAAGGGGTTACACAAAAAACGCATCCCAACCTTTTAAAATGTTTTGGTCTGGTAAGCATAACTTTAGGGAATCCCCAGATACAACCTCCATGGCAGTGGAGTCTCCCCCCTGTCTTGTCACATAGATTAAACTATCTGTGTCGTAGTAGAAAGCTCTGTGCTGTAATTTCTCCAATTCACTGTACAGTTTCAGCCAGTTTGTGATTGTGAGGCTATTTCATTGAAGGCTGTTTTGAACATATGACAGATTTATGTTTAATTCTCTCGAAAAGGTTACTGAAAAGATACACTTTTGTATTTAAAAACTGACCACTACCATGAAGTACTCTGAGTAGATTTCGTTAAGATTCCCACTCTTAATGGCATTTTGTGATTTTGAGGCTATTTCAGTGAAGACTGCTTTGCACATTTGACTGCTTTATGCTTAATTCTCTCAGAAAATGTTACCGAAAGATACACTTTGTATCTAAAAACTGACCACTACCATGAAGTACTCTGAGTAGATTTCGTTAGGATTCCCACTCTTAATGGCATTTTGTCATGTATCCTAAGGCTGCTTTGCACATTTGACAGATTTATGCTTAATTCTCTCAGAAATGTTACCGAAAGGTACACTTTTCTTTTTAAAAGCATACCACTACCATGAAAGTACTCTGTTTTATTAGATTTCATAAAGCATCTGACTCTTAATGGCCTTTTGTGATTTTGAGGGCTATTTCAGTGAAACAAGGCTGTTTGGAACATTTGACAGATTTATGCTTAAATTCTCTGAGAAAGTTACTGAAAAGATACACTTTTGTGTATAAAAGCTGACCACTACCATGAAGTACTTTGTTTTAGTAGATTTCGTCAAGCATCTGACTCATAATGGTCGTCTCTAGATTTGATTCAGGGTGTTTTCTGTGTGTCTGTGTTTCTGTGTTTCTGTGTGTTTCCGTGTTTCTGCGTTTCTGTGGGTGTATAATACGCCCGTTTCAGTACACATTTATCCTACATCTTCCCTGTTATCCCGCCCCTTGTTATAATGAAGACACCAGTGCATGTGAAGGACTGTAATACACATGTATCAGACACACTCCCCTTGCTATAATGAAGACAACAGTTTTTTAAAATGTAAAAAACACATTTTTTATTTTTCACACACATATAAAAATCAATAGTTATACTGATTGTAGCATCCCCAGGACCGTCTCCAGCTTGGAATTCCCCATATTACTGAAAATATCCTGGTGGAGTTTTTTCACTTCAGTCTGAATATTCATGTGTATGTTGTTTTCAACACAAAGATGCATCACATCTACAAACAGAGCATACAGTGAGAGCACATGATACACTTTTGATGTTTGTTTCATTTCTGCGGTAATGTTACAGAATGTTTCGGAAAATGAAGATTCCAGGACCACTTTAAATGTTTCGTTTATAATCGTTTCCCAATGACCCGGAATAGTACTGCCAGAACGAACGATATCCATAATGTCTTCCAGTTTACAAACTTCAGCCGTTCTTTTTACACAGGGGTCACTACTCATTCTGCTTTCAATCGTCCTCATCACCACCCCTATTAAAAGGATATTGACTATATTGTGTTCAATATATACAGAGCATTTTGCATAGTAGTTCCCCATTTTTATTTTACTTTAAAAGAGAGAAAAGTCAATGTATCAAAAATAAACCCCTGGCTTCAGTCAACTGCTGGTTAATAGTCTTCTTCTCCATCCAACTCGGCCTGGATCTTTTCAAGTCTCTCCTTGAGGCGTCTGCAATTTTTGAGATTGTGAAGAAAAGCCTCCGAAGCGCCTTGGATCCTCGAATCATCCGTGAAAATGTCTTTATCAATAAGAGTCTGGTCGATCTCAGTAATGAAGTCGGTGAGCCATAGTCTTTTCATTAACGCATTGTAATTGTTTCTGAAGTAAAAATCGGACATGTCATTCATAAAATCGTGTTGCCTCTGGCCGGGGTGCCTGACTCGACACCCTTTGCAGATTTCTTCTCTGTACCGATGTATCACCCTCTCCACAATATCAACCAACACCGAATTCACTGTGTCCACAAACAGAGACGTCTTGGCCCAAGGAGCAACATCAGCAGCGGTAGTATAGCCGGATTCGGCGGTCCAGAATGGTGGTGATGATGGTAGTCCAGGAGTCTGTTCCTGGCTGCAACTCACGGGGGGTGTCTTGGTTTTTCTCAGATCCATGGCTAGTTTACAACGGTTGTCTTAGTGGGGTCCTTCGTTTTAGAGGATTTGCCGAGTGGAGGGTGGGACTTATTGCGTTGAATGGGGGGGAGTCATTTATAGAATTGAGAGTTTTTAAAAAAATAAAGTTCTTTAAGCGTTGTAGCTTTTTCATCTATCATTTCCAACCACGCAGCAATAGGTCAAAATTAAGAATAAGCAATAGTTTTGTCAAGATTTTACGGAAAAAGTCAAAAAGTATAGTTTTGTCAGAGATATGGAAAAAGTCATTGTGTACAAATAGTATGTTGAAAATCAAAAAAGAAAAAGAAAACTCAATTCATTACAATTAATGAATATTTTACCCAGTTCTAAAGTTTTGCACCCCCTAAAGAAAAACCCCATTCCTTACCAAGTACTTAATATTATACCCTTTGTTAAGTGTTGCATACATCAAGGTGTATCTTAAAGTATCTTGGTAGTAGAAAATAACTAAAAATATGTAAGGTTATCAGAAAAAGAAAAAACCTTGTTTAACTGAACAAGTGTTTTTACAACAAAAAAAAAAAAAAAAAAAAAAAAAACGCCATTTAAAAACAAAATCCTTACAAAAGTACTTCATATTCTACCAGTTGTTAAGTGTTGCATACGCCAAAGTGGGTCTAAAAGTATCTTAGTAACACAAGAGAAGAGAAAAAAGCATTGATGTTAACAGAAACTGGATTGTTCCACTGAAATAATAAATAAATAATTTCGAAAAGTGCGTTTAAAAGAAAATGTATTCAGATAAAGTATTTTGTTTTGAATATTAAGTCCAAGATGGTTACATTTGACCTCTTAAACCATTTGTATTATATTTTTGTTTTCCTGATAAAAGACAGAGTCACCTGAATTAATTTTGTCTCCATACCTTTTTTATTTTTTACATTTTGTAACAATCTTTAAACATTTGTAGAGAACAAACACTGTGGTTAAAATGAGTGTCTTTATGACGTCTCTCACAGCGTTGGTATTTTTCACAAGATTCATTTTTAAACCCATCATCTTGATCCAGAGATAACACATTTCGTAACAACTTTTACCTAGGTAGAAAACTCAATGCTTTTCTTTGCGGGGTCCTTAGTTTTAAAATGATCTGGTGAGGAGGGTATGACTTGTTATGTTGAGTGGGATACTGAGTCCTCTGCAAAAGTGAGAGTCTTTTTCACCTTTATAATGTCTATCGATGTCTGACTCTGTTTAAAAAATTCTTTAAGCTTTGTAGCTTTTCCATCAATCATTTTCAGCCAAGCAGTCAGAGGCACCCGAAAGGATGTCTGAAAAACCCCGCATGTAGAGTTGAAATACTCCAAAACAAAATCATCAGAGGGGTCCTTCCCCAGCGTCACCAAACGGCTTGCGCGGTAATACCACCGCCCCGATGGTCCGCTTTTAGTTTCCCATACGGTGCTTGTCAGGATTCTTCTCACTTCTGGCGGCGGGGGGATTTCTCCTTCTTCTTGTTCCTTCACATTGAGGGACAGCGGTGAAAACTCTTCTTTGATCTCGCATGCTGTATGCGTTTCTTTGCTTTTCTTTAGAAATATCTTGTACACCGCTGGTTCCACTATGGTTTCTCGATGCACTACTTCTTCCGATACAGTGGTTGCATGTAGATCTCTGTAAGACACCAGAGTTAACACAGCCCAATCTGTTGAGGTCAGTGTCGCTTTAACACTGCGGGGTCCATACGTTTCTCCAATCTTCAGATTGTAGAAATGCAGTTCATTCGCCGTATAGTTGAATACATAACCCCAAACATCGCCATTTTTCAGAGTCCATTCTTCATGAAGTTCTTCGGCTGGAGGCGTCTGAAAACGGCACAGATGCTGCATTCGTTTCTTGATTGGCGCTCCGGACTGATGGCTGTAGGTTGTCACAGGGGTCTCGCTGATTAAACCCATATCTAGGCATCTCTTGGCCATTTTTCTTTTTGAAAAGGTGACTTGGTGAGTGTAAATGACTGGCTTGTTATTTAGTTTGAGCGCATTTCTTTTTTCACCTATTTCCATCCCTACTTTTAAATGATCTGGTGAGGAGGGCGGGACTTGTTATGTTGAGGGGGAGCGGAGCTCTCTGTAAAAAGTGAGAATCTTACCAGTCAAAACACGTATGTAGATACTTTATACATATGGTAACGTAAATAGAAGCTTCATTATCTTAGTAATCTGAACTATGATGTACAACTTGACTTAAACTTAGAGAATTAATAAGGTAACTCTTTTATAACCCAACTAAGTAGTTTGTTTTTGTGTACGTGTGTTGCATTCTGAAATGAATTGAGACAAAGATATTATTAGCACATTTAATTAAGGTTGATCACAATCATCAAAAACAGACGGCGTTGGCCAAATAGAAAAGGTAATAATAAATGCATATTTTAGTTAAATAAATAGGGTATCATTTAATTATCACTAGTTGGCCAAATAGAAAAGGTGATAATAAATGCATATTTTACACCTGGCTGACTGAATGGCTAAACCTGCAGCAGAGGATCTGCAACTTTGTGTTATTGGAAAGTTATGATCACGCTCAACATATATCTTTTTATATTTCCTATGGAGTCAAGTTTCTGACCAGCTGATCAATATTAACATAACCTTTTATATATTGGATGTATATCAAATATACTGCAGTTCACTGCTTCATTCGCACTTCTGGTTAAATGCTAATTGTATCTGATATTCCAGGATTTCCCCCACATAGACTATACTGGGGTGGGCCGCCCAGTATATTAACGGCCTCCCAAGTATATTTCGCGACCCATTTAGTTTTTTAATTTATTTTGAACGCAATGCTGCTCACATGTGGGTCTGCCTCACACAGGGTGACTGGCTGTCTACATGATGTGGCCTGCCTACATGGCCACTGTCATACAGATCATAAATCAAAGCCCTTGATTGGTCTCTGTGTGTCAGTCAAGCTCTGGATAAGCTCAGGTGAGGGAGGAATAGGGTATTTATTTATTTATTATATCCCTATTCATATAGACTTTATAGTTAATAAAAGTAATTACACTAATCCAAAATCCATGCAAAACTAAAGAGAATACAGAACTAAAGAGAATATCCCCAAGTATCAGTACTAAAAACCTAAATAAGCTCTTTTAAAAAATAATATGAGTACCCTCTTTGCAAAACAGATATATCCTTGTCTTAACAGTTCCCCAAAAAAAAAAAAAACTTGAAAAGAAACATCCTTAGCAGACACAAATCATTTAAAAACAAACCTTGAATCAAATCTAGAGAGGACAATAACGTTTTTAGGTGTCTTAGTGAGTGCTATTTTAAACTAATTCCACCACATATATATATATATATATATATATATATATATATCTTATTCTAACCCTATAATGTATTTACTGAAAAAGAGTCCTCTCCTGCTGATATTCAGGTATGCTGTCGCCATGTCTCTGCTTTAAAGAGTCCTTTATCGATGTGTTTAAGGATGCGTCTTTTGCCCCCTACAGAGTGAAACTTAGTTATCACTATTAAAAACTAAATAAGCTCTTTTTTAAATTAATATGAATACCCTCATTGCCAAAACAGAAATATCCTTGTCTTAACAGTTTCACAAAAAAAAAAACTTGAGAAGAAACATCCTTAGCAGACACCGTGTCTAATCAGCATATAGATTAGCATCCCTTATCTCAACCCCACATTAAAGGGGCAACTCTGTGTGTGTGTGTGTGTGCACAATCTCCTTGCATAGCAAGGGTGGAGAAGAGGGGGGAGGCCTGGGCACATTGAGCGGCAGACATCCTAACTTCAGAGAGACATGTCTCACTCATAAAAATACCTAGATTAACATCACAGGCTCATAACATCTAAGGCTAATTAGATTAGATAACCAGACAGCATAACTTCAAAGAGACTATCTTAATCGACACATCAAGGAAATAGATAACAAACCATGTCTCACTCATAAAAATACCTAGATTAAGATCAAAGGGCAAAACAGCAAAGGCTAATTAGATTATATAACCCCCTGAGGGATCAGACAGCTTAACTTCAAAGAGACTACCTTAATCAATACATCAAAGAAATAGATAACAAAGGCATTCCACAGGGGGGCTTTTCACACCTACCCTTTATAACCCTTCACCCCTCACATCAAAGGGTCTCAAACAATGGGAGGCGGGACATAGCTCTCATAAAAAGCTCTCGACCAATGGGAGGCGAGGGGAGACGGGACTTAGCTCATTTGGGGGCGTGTCACCTGTCACTTTCTATGCATACTAATGAGACGAATGCGGTATCCTTAACACTACTTATTCTCAAAGATATTCAAGTTCAGAAGGTGGCTTCATTTCCCTCTTGAGATGTTGAGGCTAATCAAATCAAATCAAATTTTATTTGTAGAGCACATTTAAAAACGGGTTTGGTCGAGCCAAAGTGCTGTACATGTAATTTAAACACATAAAAACACATTACATCACAATAAAAGACAATAAATCACAACAGATAAAGCAACACATGGAACAGTCAGGAGTCGTGACCCCACTCTAACTAGTAGTGTGTCTTCAGTGTGGATTTAGCACAATAGCAGGCTATACCTGCTCAACAATAACAACCTGATTCTACTACTGGCAAACCAAACATAAAATGTTTCCAGGCACAGACTGAGGCTTTATGCACATTAGTTCAGACACATCCTGCACACTCTTTGCCGTCTGTGAAACTTATCTTTTTATTATGCCCTATCTATAGTTTCCTCCTTCTTCATTTGAACGATGGACCACTACTTTTGTGTTTTGTCACTCCATCTCTCTTTAAGTTGCATTGTGTCACTGACTAGTACTGCATGATGTTATGCAAACCTTTCTCTTCATAAAGTGAAGTATTGCCCAGAACATAATTTTGCATTTGGAGTTTTCCACTACATTTTAACTTCTTACACAATCTTAGAAGAATCCCACCAAATAATGTATGAACTTCCCCCTTTATAGAGCTCCTTCGCTTAGCGAATGTCCCTAGAAGGCAGCCCAAGTGTACTATTCTGTTACACACTCCCTGAGTAGTAAATGAGCCCTAATTTAAAGAGTTTGCAAGCTCAAATTAAATGCATGAACTGGCTTCCAGCTGAATTTCAAACACACACACACACACACACACACACACACACACTGGCATCTTGTTTTAATACAAATTATTGATGCTGGATAGGAACCATTTTTGTTTGTTTGAAAACCAAACCAAGAAGCAACCAAAGAAAGGCAGATACATCTTCAACTAGAATTAGAAAATCAGATTGGGCTTTTATTCAAAGAAGTACTCCAAATGATATGAGTTGAAATCAATGTTATGAAATGGATAGCCTGATGCTAATCTCACGGATTAAAATGAAGGGTTATAATGAAATAACAGATGTATAAACATCCAAAGATACTTATTAAAAGGATCAATTAGGCCCTGGATCAATGTTTCTGGAGGAATGTCGGCAAACTGTGGAATGGGAACATCGGAAGTGGCCTCTCTTAACCTTTAACCTCCAGAATGAGACCTTTTGTCAGGCGTCGAGAAAAGCTTCATTCAGCACGAGGAGTCCTGAACTCTAGTGTCCTCCTCTCCCTCCCTTCTTCTCCTGCCTCCCCCCTTTTGTTCAGGGTACTTGAAGGCATATGGATGTGAGGTGTCAGAGTGTGTGCACTTTGTGTCATCTTGAAGGTTCCTTGAACCGGTGTCATTTCTCAAAACAAAAGCTTGTCTTGAAAAAGGCCTGATCAGAAATCATTGCTTTTCGAACTTAATAAAGTGTGGAAAAGATAAAAAGAATGCACTGTTTAATGGGAAATTCTGCATAATCTACATTAAAGGGGACCTATCATGCCAAATGCACTTTTTGATTTCTTGTATACATAAATATGTGTCCCTGGTGTGTTGGGGAACTCAGTCAGAAAATAAAACCCTCTCTCTTTTCCTCCGTACCCAAATCTCTAAAAACGGGGGAACAACGGAGCTGATCCAGATTTGCGTCCGATATGACGTAATATCAGAAATGTGGACCCACGGCCCAATCAGAAACGTTGCTATCAGAAACAATGCCCGACTGTTTTGGACGTAATATGGTCGGTGTTTACATTAGCATCGCTAACACTCAGAGCTAACCTGTACTGGAGAGCATGTGTGTGAAGAAGCAGGAAATAAAAAGGAACTCACCTTGTGGTATAACCGGCAAGAGAGAAAGCCTTTGAGCTCCAGACTGTTTCAGAGAGAATCCTTGATAATCCATGATATGGCGTTTCATCACGGCAGTATTTAATTTAGGCAGTAGCTGCCGGGTCCCGCATGAGCTCAGACCCCTCCTTTTTTATTTTGTATCAATATTTTTATTTTTTAGCTTTATACCCTAAATCAGCACTTTTGAAACAGGAAGTGAAATAGAGGGATATGAGACATGGCTATATGGGTGATCTATTTGGTGTTTTGAGCAAAACACTTCATAGACATGTTTTTTATATATTTGTATATATCTGAGACCTATGCTATTGCCTAAAAATAGCATGAGAGGTGACCTTTAAACTAAATTAATTTCTACAGTACATCAACATTCCTGTACTCAATCCTGTGAAACTCTGTCTTTTAATTTCTTTCTTTCATCATTAACTTATCAGAAATACTGTTCGTAATCACTGCACTGAGTAATTGAATAACTTAATAGACTGTCTGTCATTGCAAAGTTGCTGAAACTTTAGAGTTCCTGCATATTGCCTCTTCAAGGCTTCTAGTGTCAAACAGGTGGAAGAAATGCTGACAGTAAATTGAAGTAACAGAAGACAGAAAATGTCATGTTAAAATATATTTTAAAAGTATTGGGTGTCCTGATGATATTGGGTTTTAAGATGACCATGATTACTGCACTTCTGGGTTGAGTCCAGCCCTTCACATTTCTTACATTTTTACGAGGGCTGCCCAAATAATCACTAAAATATGGACAAATGCAACATACAAACACAGTAAGCAACATGATATTTTTAATATAGTTTTAAAACGATAATGCGAATAATGTTTCCAAAAAAATCCATTAATATTTCTATAATCACAATTTTTTTGTCTTCCAAATCGTACTGCCCTTATCTCTAACTGTGAAAGACAAAAAGGCAGGAACATCATACTGTGCAAGGAATAATAAAGGGGAAATGAGGGGTAAAAGTTTCTCTCCAATCTCAAATAAAAGACTGCTTCTCTCTACAGTTGAGGTAAATAAAGCCTCCAGCTACTATTTGTGAATTTATGGTATACAGAATAAATATAGGGTACCTAGCATCTGACAGAGCCTTGCAGCCAACTGTCCACACATCTTTACACCAGAAGCAAACCGAAGACAGAGACTTGATATTTTATGTAGCTGTTAAGACAATACTGTTAAAACATTCATCATTCCTCAAACTTCAACGTCGCCTAATGTTCCCTAATCTTAATCATGTTGAACTTCTGTTGGCAAATGTGCTCCAGAGTGGTGGTTAGTGAAGCAGAAGCTAGATATCCCAAAAACAAATAAAAAATAACTCAACTTCTGTAATAGTCAAGGCTAGCTCTGGCAAATTTAATTAGCAGATTGGAATAAAGCATTTGAAATGTGTATGTGCACGAGAGTGTGTGCGTGTGCGTGATCTGATGGGATCAATAGTGGTCTGGGAGGCCCAGTTGGCAGCTGCTGGGAGCAGAAACAGGTGCAGACATGGCTGCTTGATGTACAGGCGACTGAAATGAGATGAAACCACTTGACCCCCAGAAGAACCAATTAATTACACTAAATCCGATGCTACAGTGACACTCTGATTATCTCGACTGTGGCACATCAGCGAGGAATGCCTGCTTACAGCACAGCCCCCCCCCCTCCTAAAATGTTTCCGCATATCAGTTTGAAATAAAGAGAAAGATAGTCAAATGAAAAAATGGTTTGCTGTGTGTGTGTGTGTGTGTGTGTGTGTGTGTGTGTGTGTGTGTGTGTGTGTGTGTGTGTGTGTGTGTGTGTGTGTGTGTGTGTGTGTGTGTGTGTGTGTGTGTGTGTGTGTGTGTGTGTGTGTGTGTGTGTGTGTGTGTGTGTGGGAGCCAGAGAGTGACAGTTACTGGGAGGATTTTCAACAGAGCTCTTCCTGGGAGTATTGTGGAGCAGCAGCTGAGATGTTAGGCATGCTAATGCTAATGCTAATTATGCAACTGTGTGAAACTGGCCAGTAACACAGACAGCAGCACCTCAGAGACAAACACCCTGGCCAAAGCAAATACAAACAGAAATATCTTTCTATGTCATGTTTTATTTTTTTAATGCAGAACATATATGCTTACATAAACAGTATGGTGCAGTCCGTAGTTAGTTTGATGGATATTTTATAAAGTTGTTTATGGATTTTGGGAAAGATATCTTTTGCAGAAACAGAAAAAGCATGAACCATGTGGCCATGTATGAAACACACTTTGTTCAAACAAAGCTGCTGTGATCAGTGGAGGAGAAGTAAATAAGAGTGAGTACTTGCGTAAACTTCAAAACAGTTTAAGTTATCACGTAGCAGAGAGTTCAAATCATCCGAAACCATTGTGGCTGATTAGCTGTGTTGCACCGTCTACTTGGGAGTATACACTGTTACAGGAAAGAGGATTGGGTATCAGAGAGTTGTGAGGAGGGGATGGACAGCTCTCTCCAGTCATTAGCGAACTAGACCTACAGATAATTGCTGCATTGCCAAGTTTCAAGAACCACACGATTTGTCTGGGTGTACAAAGGTTCATTTCCACCTGAACACATCTCCCCGTATTCTATTTTTATATTCAGTCCTGCAATGTTGTATCCGATCTTCCTGATAAAAGGTTTGCAACAAATCTTTAGGTGGCCCCTAACACTGTTTTAAATGTGTTACACAACTGTTATACATTTTTGAATATTAACTGAAATGTATTTATTTAGGATGAACCCTCTGAGATGAACCATCTTGAAAAATAAATTAAATTGGGATCAATAAAGTAAATCTTATCTTATCCTTTTTCTTAGGAGTTCTAAGAATATTATAATATTGGGTATTCCAAAAATAGATATTCATTTGTTTGTTTGATACAAATAAAGATTGTCATTTCTAAAAGTTGTAATTTATAGGAGAATGATTATAATGGAGAGCATCTTATTTCCCATCTTAACTCACACTCTGGGGAAAGACAGAATATTTGAGGATAGAGAGAAAGAGAGAAAGGTGAAATAAAATGATGTTACATAACATTAAAAATGAGCATCATGTTCAGCCTTCAAAGCCTCACAGCATGTCAATCAGCAGTGGGGGCCTTCATCAGGGTGGGGGGGGCGGAGGGTGTTTGAGGTGTAAAGGTATCAGGTGGCCCTCTCCTCTGAAGCACCAGGCCAACATTTTGAACGCTGCCCTAATTGAGGCCCCTCCCTTGGCCAGCGTGGTCCTGGTGTCCCCCCTCTAGAGGCCCGGGGGGCCGATGTGGCCGTCTGGGGGGGCCTGACCCCAAAACCCTGCCTGAGGCTCTGACTGCCACCAGCCTGAACCCTCCCTCGCCCCCCCTCCCCTTTCTCTCTCTGATGCTCTGCTCCGCTCTGTCCAATTGGCTCTGAGCTACAGACTTCTTTTGTCTGTCCTCATTAGAATACTGATCCTGCACACACACACACACACACACACACACACACACACACACACACACACACACACACACACACACACACACACACACACACGTTAATTTCTCACTAATTGCAGCAGTATCATTAGTCGATCTTTGCTAGGCAGATGGTAAACAAAGGAATTTGAAAATTAAACTGAGAGAAGTCGGAGTCAGTTCACACATGTGCTTTTTGTTTCATAAAATAATGTAAAATAAATATACATTGGTTTTAAATGTTTGGTTTAAATGCCACTAAATTAGCTTAAAGGGCTTTACAGTTTTAAAGCATACAATCCAATCTCCAAAGTACTACTCGCTTTCTGTACATTCACATCATCTTAAATACACTTAACTGCTTTTTTCTTTCATTAGTATTGTGAGTCATTAAGTGTAAACAATGAACCAGACTTCAGTACTTGGGGTTAAGAGACACTTGGTTTCCAGAGCTTAGTTCTGATTGTGAAATATCATTAATTTGTCGTGTATACAATACAGAAATAACCTTAACCTAACAATCTGTCAGACTTCAAACCTGTCAAGTAAGCATCATTATAACTGGGATGAAAGGTGCCTTTGAAAATAATAAACTGAAATACAGTAAGAAGTCAGAAAGTTGATTTAACTTCAGGAACTGTTTAAATTAAAATCCCTATTCTAACATATATGTGTGTGTTGCTCTTATCTTACAGACATGATGACAGGTATGACATATATCACTGTGGTATTTATTTACCTGCCGAAATCTGTTTTGTTGAAATCATATTTAGATTGAACAGATAGTATAACACTTTAGGATAATACACCTTTTGTTAACCAATGCTTTCATGGCATCTCTTATTCAGTGTGTTATGATCACAGAGTGGCTTCTTATTCTCGTTCTTCACCTCTGTGTTGAGGGAAGTCCAGGTGGAAGTGAAGCTGATTGTGAAGGCATAACATAATGTAGACAAATCTTTGTTTAATATTGACACATTCAACTTAGCCCAAATAGAAGGATGGCTCACTCACCCTCACTTCACTTCTCTCTGCTTACTTCTGCATCTATTCAACACAGAAAAAATGTACGTGCATCCAATCACACCTCGTAAAAAGTTAATCTAAGATGCGGTTAAAATCAGGTTTGTTTTATTATGAGGTTTTTTGTCCAATAATGTGTTTTTATTTTGGATTAATTTGGAATTGAGACTGCAAAGCGTGTAATGGCAGGACGTTTAGAAACTGGTACTGAGTATGTTGGAAGTTGGTCAAAACTAAATGGAAATCCAGAAATAATTCAAGATAATCTGCCTTTAATGTTGTTTAATATCATTAAGAATGTCTTAGGGCACGGGTAGTTTGAGCATAATAGTTCATGGTTTCAGCTTTATGGACTATGACATGCAAAGGATCATTCAAAACACCTTCAGTTCATACGTCTCTTCTTCAGCATCAGGATCAATAATGATGCAATCTGAGCTTGTCATGGCCTTCCTGGTGATTGTGGAAGTCATGGTTTCAGGCAGCATTGCTTCTTTTCTCGACACAAAGGGAGATAAATCACAGAAAACATGGTGCAGTTGAGCCGGTCCCTTCAATCCTCTCCTCCATCCGGCAGCAGCTGTCCATCATTCTGATTGGCAGCCCAGAGGAGGGCTCTGACGGGCAGATGAGAGCAAGAAGCCGATCTCTGCCTCAGAGGCAACAGCAGCAGTCCTGTGTTCTTCTGCCCACCTCCCACCACCTCCTCCTGCTCTCCTGCCCGCCTCCCACCACCTCCCGCAGGCCCTCCTCCCTCCTCTGCCTGCAGCCAATAAAAAGTGGATAACATCTCATGGAGGAAATACATTGTTTACATGGACCCGAGCGCTCTGTCTCTCTCTGTTTGTCTGGCCGGCTATTGTGAAAACATCAAGAAATGACAAGAAAATGCAACAGACTTGTCACCAAGAGCAACCGCTGCATTTAAGAGCGCCGCTCTGACATCGAAACAGATCTGAGAAACTTCACTAAACCTTCCAAGAGGCTTCATGCCACTGCTGTGCTTCCTTCTCCAGGCTAAACTTGCTTCCCACTTCTACTCTAAGTCTTATATCTCACCTGCATCATGCTGTACAGAGCTGATCTCCATCTCCAGGACCACCTTCATCCTTCTTTCATGGACCCACTCCTCGCTCATGAGGCCCACCTCGCTCACCAGGACCACTTTCATCCTCCTTTCCTGGACCCTCACCTCGCTACTGAGGTCCATCTCGCTCCAGAGGCCCACCTCGCTCTCCAGGACTACCCATCCTCCTTTCCTGGACCCTCACCTTGCTACTGAGGCCCACCTCGCTCCTGAGGCCCACCTCGCTCAACAGGACCACCTTCATCCTCCTTTCCTTTACACTCACCTTGCTACCGAGGCCCACCTCGCTCCTGACGCCCACCTCGCTCTCCAGGACCACCTTCATCCTCCTTTATGGACCCTTACATTGCTCCTGAGGCTCACCTCGCTCCTGAGGCCCACCTCGCTCTCCAGGACCACCTTCGGGCCTTTTCTTATGGAACCGAACCTCGCTCTCCGGGACTCCACACCTCGCTTCCCAGGCTCCCCTTCTTCTCCAGGCCCACTAGTTCTCCAGACTCCCCGTGGCCCCTGGACTTTGCAGCTGCCTTTGCAGGCCCCCTCTTCACTCCACAGGCTCTCACTAGTCTCCAGGCTCCTCAGTCCGAGTCTCTTTGATGTTGCCCTCCTTGCAGACAACATAGGGGCTGGTGGAGGGATTACTGTGTGTTTGGTGTGTGTGTGTGTGTGTGTGTGTGTGTGTGTGTGTGTGTTTGTGCGTGTGGAGCAAACACACTTGTGCGCACCTGCACGAAAACTAAAAGAAAAAACCCCCACTAGAGCCATAAGACGGAGGAGCCTGATAGACAAATGTGTGTGTGTGTGTGTGTGTGTGTGTGTGCGTGTGTGTGTGTGTGTGTGTGTGTGTGTGTGTGTGTGTGTGTGTGTGTGTGTGTGTGTGTGTGTGTGTGTGAACCATACTTGAATTCACTCTTTTCTTGTTCACACACACAAACACAGAAAAAAAGGGAACATGAAAAGGACTGTTTGATGAGCGGCTGACAGCAGCTCGACTGGCTCTGCTCGGTCTGTCCACAGTGGGCGGGGCTTAGTCTGATGATTGACAGGTGTCACCACCAATAAGCCTCCAGACCGTCAGCTGTCAAACTGCAGCAGAGTGCCTTGCAGCCTCTGGGATTATCCCACTGACAAAATATTAATCGTAATCAAAAAAGGCTTTCAGTAGAAAAAGAAGACAATTGACACTGAATTTGGCACAAAACTAAAACATATTCAAAAACTACTTCCACAAAAGTAGGTAAAGTAAAATCCAAAACTCCACCACATTGATCGATTTGTCACAGAATCTGTATAGAGAAAAGTTTGGACTACATATAAGGACTTGTAAATGAGGAAGTTATTCAGAGATTCGTCGTGTTTTATATTCAGTGTTTCAACAATCCTCAAAACCTGCATCTTAATACTGGAATTCATTATATCAAATTCACATGCAAGTTAAACAGTTTTATCCAAAACATAATATTCACTTTGCTGAAAGAGAAAAAATATAGACATTGAACAAAAGCAAGAGAACATTGAGCAATTCAACATATTACTGAGGCACTGGATTATAGATAACATCAGTCTGCAATGCCAAACATCTGGCATAGACGCAACCCCTCCCCACCTTCAGTCTCCTTACTGTGTATTTTAGCCTTCGTCAGTTTCAGATCATTGTAGTTACGAAACATTAGCACGATCGTTTTACAAAATGCCATACTTACTGTCGTGGATACAGAAATTGACAAGAGAAATATAATTGAGTACAAAATGTATGGAAAGTACAAAGTGTAGGTACTGCTTTAATAGATTCAGGAATGTAACCTAACAAATCTGCATGTGTGAATGAGACAAAGATATTACATTACACATTATAAACTATATCAATACACTATACTTTTCAATTGTAGACCTTGATTACAAATCGTAAAACAGAAATGTAGCTACTTACAACCATGTGTTAGGAGTAGGATACTTTAACCTTCTGTCCAAAAAGGCTTCTCTTAATTTCCACCAATGTAGATTCAGAAATCACAATCGGATACGTTGTCTTCTCATTTAAATATATTATAGGGTTCAGTTAACCTCTGCAAATGGTTTGGGAGCACAGACCGAGGTCATTCATTTACTTTCCACGTAACTCCTCCCACGTGGGTTGTATGACACTTTGTGAAGCCCTCCTGCAGTGGTGGGGTTTCTCTAAGCTCATCTTCTGAACCTCAATAAGAAAATTAGCATAGTAGATGATCTCCGATGAACTGACCGTCATCACACACCGTGGCATCGTTTGAGATCTCTGGAGGTAACCGTAGGTCTCAGTTCATCTCCGGTTGACTTTCGGAGGTGACGTGTGACGTGCTCTCTATATGAACTAAAGCCAAAGTCAGAGCAATTACATGTCAGGCTTCCTCCGGAGTCTTGTGAGAGACACATCAGCTCTTAAAAGGAACATTTTGCTCCAGTTAGTGCTCTTCAAGGGGATTACGCTTTTTATAGAACTATAGGAATTCACTTACTCCTCCCTCAAGGGGTACTATTTAAATGTCATTTTTGTCAAGCAGATTATGACACACTTTAGACTCCTTATTAAATATCGCATGTCACAGCCCATCAACCTTGATGTTGAGAGCAACATTAGACGCTCTATCGTGATCAAGTGTGGTTTTGATTTGAAATGAGACAACAATGAGGCGGCGTCAGAGGAGGATACTCGTGCTTCAGCTGGCGGTTGTAGCTGGATGTTGGGCCCGTGGCTGGCTGCTAGCGCTCTGCCAGGCAGATGAGAGCCGGGTTAATGTTGGGATTTGTTCCCTAAAGCTCCGACACAGAGGAAATACTGATCAGCTCTGCCTTCAGCCTCAAGACCTGCCAATCGCTAATCAGCACTTACACAGCCTCTCTCTCTCTCTCTCTCCTCTCTCTCTCTCTCTCTCTCTCTCTCTTCTCCCTCTCTCCTCTCTACTCTCTCTCTCTCTCTCTCTCTCTCCTCTCTCTCTCCTCTCTCTCTCTCTCTCTCTCTCACACACACACTTATATGCAGGTGTTAAAAGCTAAAATGTATCTTGAACTTTTACACTTATCGCCACTTCTGTGTGTTAAATATTGCAATTAAATGCATTTATTTAAACTTACCAGAAAGAGATGCATCACAAAACGGTTTCATACGCACCACTTCAAATAGCAACCCGTGACAAACCCATATCAAATACAAAACGTTTTAAATTTTACATGAAATATAATTTAGGTAAGATAATCGAATGCTTTCTGGGTCACTTTTACTGTCTAATGATATCCTGTGTTTATTGCGTGTGATAATGAAACATGGCATGACTAAAGTTAATACAAGCAATTTACAACGAACATGGCTCCTCTGGATTAGGTGACTGATAGGGTAACTTGGAATGTACTATACTCAATATATATCTCACACTTCTGCAGAGCCTAAATAATGTTGATGCACGCATATTTTAGAACAATATTAAACTATTAATGTGAAACAATAACCCTCAACAACATAAATCAAGAGGTCACTAATGGAGCTTGAAGAACACAAACCAGATGTTTTTCTTATTAATGTGCAACTCTTAACTTTGATCAAACATTTTCAAAATGGTGCCATATTTATTAACTAGATTAGAACAAATGAATAATATCTTAAAAGTAAACAGCAATGCCGGAAAATAAATTACTACTGGTGTGAACATACATCTACATAATAAATAATACAAATACATTGAACTCCTAACAAAACTCCTCCTCCAGACATCTTATTACCTATAGAAATGTCTTCATGTTGACGCATCGCCTCACTTGCAGATCTCAGATGACATGCCCTCACATCGATCACAGGATTTAGCGTGTCCCAATACTGTAAAAATTAATAAGCAATCTGCTCGTGGCGGAGCATTTTCTCTCAGCGCTGCACTTAACATCGCTCCATCACAGAGGCAAACACCACTTTTGAAATCAAGACTGAAATTCAAATGATTCCTAAATTGAAATACTACCTTGCTCTGATTTTAATTCCTTATTTATATTTGTTTTTCCCAGTGGTTTAAATATTGAATTTGTTTCAGTCACCATATTAGAATGACACTACAAGTAATTTAGCTAAAACCTGAAGGTACCCTGTGACTTATAACTACTAACTAAGCTTTTTATAATGACGGTTATAATAGACCCTTTTGCAATTATTCCCGTATTTTAAATGTTTAAAAATGTGTACCCTACACTTGGCATTTACATTGCCTTTAAACTTCCATAACTCCCTCAAACTCAGTACATCAGCTAGTTTGTGATAACATGTGTATTGTATTATTTTGAGAAGGGATAGTTAACATGAGCACTTCAGTCCATCATGTAAAAATGCCAGATTTAACCACAGAGGCGAAATGTCACCTGCAGTCTAAATCTGTTTTGTAATAACACACCCACCCAGCCTCAGTATCCTCCTGTGATTAATTCAACATCCCTTTCACATCAGATATCCCCGGCTCAGATATCCTCCCCTCAAAATCCCACCGCGGCCATCTTAACCTGCCGGACCACGTGCAGCTACTTCCTGTCCGTCCCGGCGCCCCCCCCCCCTTTAGATTGGACCCGTCATATGGAGCGATAATGTGGGTATTGTTCTGGGCTGGACCGGCCTCTTCACAGGAACATCAGATTCTGTTTGAAGTGGTGATCCGGCACGGCCGACTCACCTGCAAGATCAATACGCCGGGTTCAAAGCTGCCGGCTTCACAGAGAACACACTCTTATTAATTTATAGAAACTTCTAGAAACTTTGTCTGAAGGGAAAAACCTCCAACTCTGTGTGGTGGAGAGACAGGGGGAATTATTAATATACCTGGAGAGAGAAAGAGAGAAAGAGAGACGGGGGGGGGGGAAGAGAGAGGCCGAGCAGCCATCTTCTAAAACCTTATATGAATATTTAAATGAGATACTGTTTGATGTGGATTGATCATACAAAAAGTGTGTGTGTGACTGTTGTGTGTGTATCGGTGGGAGACAGATGGATAAGGAAGACGGTTAAAAGACTCATTAGATCAAGACCGAGAGTGTGTGTAGGCGTGCGAGTGTGCGTGTGTGTTTAACTCATTAAGGGAGTCTATTTGAGTTTTCCTTTGTTGTCAGATTTGATGATTTGGGGGAAATTTCCAGCCTTGGATTCAAAGCATTCCTGTTCGGAGCTGCAAGCCCGCGGCGTCAGGGAATGAAACACTCTGCATTTATATTTAATGATATCAATTTATCAACAGGAACAATCTCAGGATGTTGGCTCAGATTTGATTCCATGTTCCCCTGTTTTTACCTGAGGGACGCATGCAGACGTTTGCTCATCGCCGCGCCATTACCATACTCCTCTCTTCCTCTCTGTGCGCTGATAATAACCAACAACTTGCTGACAGTGCACTTCCATCGGTGCCTCGCTTTCTTACCGCGGAAACACAGAGACTGTGGTGAAGATGAGGAGGTGTTGTCGTGTGGAGTTTTCACACGGAAACGTCACCAAAAGAAATGTAGGCAAGTTAGAAAATTGATGACTTTAGTCCCTCATCTGACCTCCTGCTAAATTATGAACCATCCAGATCTCTCAGGTCTTCAGGGACTGGTCAGAACTAAACATGGTAAGGCAGCTGGAACAAACTCCCAGAAACCTGCAGGTTCGCTGCAACTCTTACTACTTTTAAATCCAGGCTGAAGACTTTTCTTTTTGTCGCTGCTTTTAATTGAACTATTCACATCTTAAACTGCACTGTAACTTTTGTCCATGTATTTTTTCTTTTAATGTTTATTTTATTATCTTTTCTTTTTAATGACTGATTTTAAATGCCATTTTCTTAATGTCTTTCATTTTTTGTAAAACACTTTGAATTGCCTTGTGTTGAAAACTGCTATATAAATAAACTTGCCTTGCCTCATGATTTCACTCTATTCGCCGAAGTAATGATTTAAAAATGTATTTAAAGTCACAACTTTATTTTGTAGAAATTACATAAAATCCATAATCATCGCATGTAAACCGTATCTCATATTTCCACCCTGTGCAGTTCAATCCGTGCCTCTCTTAATTTCTGAAGTTGTTGTCATTCACAGTGTTCACAGGCAAAACTGGTCAAAAATGCAGACAGTTTAAGAAAATTAGGACTTAAATCCTTCAAGATTTCTCAATTAAATAGAAAAGTTATACCACTAAATGTCTTGCAGACAAATTCATAGACCTGTGTTTTTCGTAGAAATTACACACATTCACAATCACCTCATTTAAACTATATTACAGAATATACATGAACATTACTTTTAAGAGTGGAGTGGAACTTTCATGTCATTTCCTATTAGTGTTGAATGGTTCATTTCTAGTACTAAGTGGCTTAATATTAAATATTGTATACAATTAGCCTCTATATGGAATTTTGGGCACAGCTCATTTTAATAGTATTGATATTTACCCAGAATTACTTTGTAAATCATAACTAAATATTCACATGTATGAACTCAAATAATGAAGCAATAGATATGTTCACATAATAGAAAAACTAAACCCAAAACTAAGGTTTTCACTTTATTATGGTGACTTCAAATAACTTTTGCACTACATCTTAACATCACCTCATGTATGAGATGAGAATGAAGTGTCCATCTTACCATCTAAAGATTCTATTAATACATCAAGTTTGAATGAAGTGACTCAGTGAAACAGAGAGAGGTACATATTATACTGTGAAGTTTTTTTGTAACTGAACTCAGACTGAAGTACTGTAAGTTGTGTATTCTGTCGCAGTGTTTGAGCAGCAGCTGCATCTGATGTTACACCGCTGTGATTCTGCCTCTAAAGGTGGAGTCATCCTGATTACAGTTCATCTGAAGGAACACAGTCAAAGCAGCGCTGTGTTAATCACTGAGTGTCTGGACCTCCTCCTCCTCTCACTGCTTTAATGTGCTGCTCTGTGGTGGACTTCTAGAAGTGTGTGTGTCTGTCTGTGTGTCTGTGTGTGTGTGTGTGTGTGTGTGTTGTGTGTGTGTGTGTGTGTGTGTGTGTGTGTGTGTGTGTGTGTGTGTGTGTGTGTGTGTGTGTGTGTGTGTGTGTGTGTGTGTGTGTGTGTGTGTGTGTGTGTGTGTGTGTGTGTGTGTTGCATATAAAAGCTCTTCCATCCTCGAAAAGCAACTGAACTCACACAGGCTCAAAGTAACACGGTCCAAGTGGATGGACTGAAAGTGTGTGTGAGAGGGAGACGCTTAAGAGGTAGATATGACGTGTGTGTGTGTGTGTGTGTACAGAAAGTCCAGTGTGCAGGCCGCTGCAGTGAACTCTGGGGAGGGTAGAGAGAATCCTAAGTCAGTCTGTAGAGAGAGTGAGGGCTCTCCCTTTCAACTAGAGCTCCCCTGGACTCTGCTCTCACACACACACACACACACACACACACACACACACACACACACACACACACACACACACACACACACATACATACACACTTGGAGACACTACCAAGTACGTAGATCCACGCACAGGAAAGAAAACACACACACTGGGGACATGAAGACGTGTATGCGCACACGGACTAAAGTACACACAGGATATTGATACACATTGTTACACACACAAACACACTGAGGCAAGTACACCCACACACACACACACACACTCACACACAGAAACTCTCTCCCTCTTTTTTAGTGTCTCTCAGTAGTTCCTCAGTGTTTCATCTGACAGCTTATTCCCAGTGTGGCTCCACTCTGTATTCACCCTGGATCCCCTCAGCACAGACACCCTGTGAACACACACTCCCAGGTGGGGAGGGGGGGGGAAGGTGACCTCGGTCCACACACACATACACCCACACCCACACGCACACACACACACACACACACACACACACACACACACACACACACGCTTTGTCACGATCATGTTCCCAACTAAAAACATCCTCCAAATTACAATACTCTTTTCTGCAGTTCACAACTGGAGGGGAAACAGTGGAAATGTTACTGTATCAGGATTTGCATATTCTTAAAATGTCTGACATGTCTGCGGTGACGACAAGCTGTCTCCAACGTGTTCTTGAGAGGTGACACGTTCAGTTTTTTTTTGTTTAGTTACAGTACGAGGGGAATCTGAAGGGCTGAGTTTGCATGAGAGTGAAACCGGAGACAGTAGAGAAATAAATCTGCACCCGGCTGTAAATCAACGACGGCTTTTTCCCCAGTTAAAACCTTTCTATTGTAGAAGTTCCCTTATATAGCTCCTACAGATTTTGACAGCTTAAAAAGTTTTGTGAAAATGTAATAAAAAAGGTCTGAAGGTACCTTAACACACACTTTTTAGTAGATTTACCTTGCAGAAACATACGTACAGTGCAGCCTAGTAACGTTGCTATTTCAAATCAAATCAAATCAAGTTTTATTTATATAGCACATTTATAAACGATTTTTGGTTGAGCCAAAGTGCTGTACATATAATAAAAATAGCCTACAGTAGAGACACTTTACAGCAAATACAACAGCACAGATTGTTCAGAATATCAGTATGAGAAAAACGACACCCTCTGTCCTTAGACCCTCACTTCGTACAAGGAAAAACTTCCGGAGAAAACCCACAGTTTAAGGGAACATGGGAGAAACCTCAGGGAGAGCAACAGAGGAGGGATCCCTCTCCCAGGACGGACAGACGTGCACTAGATGCCGTGTGTAAATCGAAGATATAATACATTTTACAGCATATAGACCGAATGTTAGGAAATGCATGTGTCTGTGATAAGAAGATGAATCCACGAGGATGTCAGCTTTCGTAGATGTATGTATGCATAGACATGTTTGAAGTGGACTCATCATCTAGAAAAAGAAAAAAACATTGAATTCAAAACTTCTTCTTTTAAAGAGTGTTCCAAAGTATAAACACTTGCCTACTTTGCAGTGTGTGTTGTGGGTTATATTTGTCAGTGTCTCAGGTTTTTCAATAAAGAAGCTCCAAACCTTTCCTGCACTAAAAGACAGACACAGGCTGCATCTCAGGTCGGTTAAATGGAATCCTTGCTTCCCTCACTTGCGTCCTTTCCCTGCGTCTAGTCCCTCCCACCAGGGAAGCAAGGAGAGACGCAAGGAAACCACGAGAAGCAGGGAAATGAGTTTTAAGAGCAATGGGACGTCCTTTCCTCCGGAGCGCCACGTGAAGCGACGTCCGTTTGTGATGACGCTGCACAGCTGATCGTCTGACAGCAGCTCTGTCCCCGTTATTTTCACAAACACCCCCGCCTACACATTTACTGACACAAACATTTGTATCATCTGTTGTAGACCCAAATACATTAAATAAAATAAGAACTCAAAACAGATAATCGCCATTCTTAAAATGTATAAACGAACAATAGTTTGATTAATATTGATAAGAGTGCACAATAGAAATAAAATAATTGAGAGAAGAAAAAGAGATATGTTATCTATCAAAACCCAGTTAGATTAACATTCATTGGATTGCACACTTTGTTTGTTTGTGTGGATATGTAGCAAATTAACATTTTAAATAGTACTAATAATGACTGACTGAATGGAAATGACAATAAATGAAAATGTAAAACTAAAAAAGCGATCATGAAAATGTTTCCAAAAAATGAATTAAATGATTTTTGACCATTTTGTTGTTCAGATATATCACATATGTGTAACTAAATGAAACATGAATTGAAACAAAACACGGTATAAACTGAGGAGTGACTCTCGTGAGTTTCATGTATCTTCTTCACTCCGCTGGGAAACTGCTCTCATGTCAAGAAGCATCAGATCAGTGCATGCGCTGCATCGTCCAATCAGTGAACGATACACAGTAAGGGGCGGGGCGAGTGTCTGAGGATTTCACCGGAGGATTGTCTGGTAGTTCCTCGATTATCGCTCCTCCATTATCGCTCCTCGATCCTCGATCCTCCGGCACAAATAAGCGCCATGGGACGCTACTCAAGATCAATCAACTTCCGGTGATACCGAGGAGCGAGGAAATGAAAATAACCGACTTGAGATGCAGCCACACTTAGTCACGAGCTGGTTAAGATATAGAACATTTATCGGCTAACAGTAACTTGATTTTCTAAATAGTAAACTTTTCCTGAGATGCACACAAGATCAACTTTATAAGGTTGTCTCTGCAGGACACTTCACTGAAACACAACTTTTGCCGAAAATGAAGCTCCCAAGGCCTCCAGAGAAGAAGTCGAGCAGAGTTTCGGTTTTTGTAAACACCTTCCTCCTCTTCTCACCAATATTTCTATCTTCATCTTGAGTTATTCATGTATCATGCTATATAAAAAGGATCAAAATAGTAATAATGGATTATTCAGGGTGTCCGCGGGGTCTTAGAAAGTGTTAAAAGTTGCTAAATCAATTTAGCGAAAATTAAGGCTATTAAAAAGTATTAAACGGCATTTCCCAAGGTATTACATTTTGTAGCTTGTTTTCAATAAGTATATAAATGGTCCAAAGAGGTTGTATTCTACAGTCTTTATCCCGTTGGGTTTGACGTCATCTGAACAGGACATCGCACGCTCACTGCTTGATAGCGCGCGAAGGTCCGTTTACGCCGGTTGTTAAACAACATCGTTATGGGGAAATGCAAGTTTGCATCCAAATGGTTGGAAGATAAGGAGGAAGGACAATCAATACTGTATATAGTCAATGTGAGGTGAAGTGTGTCGCCAATGTAACCAGTTAAAACTCCAAGTGGCGATGAGGTCTTAAAATGTATGGAAAGGGTCTTAAAAAACTTCAGGATTCCTCCATATACCCTGTTATTAGGCAGCTCCTTTAGTTATTTGGGTGTTTTTCCAAATAGCCGATCCCTATGCAGTTAATCCAGGTAGCTTTAGATTTACTTTTGGTAAAACTGGAAGACTCTTGAGTGAAAATAAAGCATGCCCCACTGTCAGAAAGGACACAATAGTTAGAATAAGACTCCGGTTGAACATGTCCCGGATAGTCCTCGAAATTAAATATCTATCGCCTGATTTAATATTCTATTGCTTAAATGCATTTTTTGAACACTGTTGCAATTCTCAAAACACTAAAGCTATCAGCATATGATCGAATACAGTGCAGCGCTGCTTTTGTCTTGCAGAAGTGTCAAAAATAAATGAATCAAGGCATTCAAATGTCTGAAGAACTGAGTCCGTATGACAGAAAATACTCATATTGTGTCTCCTCGCATCATGTTAACTCACAGCCACAGAAGTGAATACAATATCACACAAAAACAACTTTTAACAGCCAATTCACACTTTCACTCTCAATATTCATCTCTGTGGTTTGTGTCCTCGTCACAGTAAGCGTCTTACAGTAACCATACCACCAAACCAATCCCTAACTTCCTCCTCCTCCTCCTTCCTCCTCCTTAGGTTTCCCCTGCAGCACTTTGGGAAGAAACCCAGCGTCAGGCAAACCGCCTCTATCCCCGAGAGTGGGTGACATCCACAACCTGTGTGTGTGAGAGAAATCAGTGGCTAGCCCTAAACCATCAGCCTAGCGGCACTACAGTAATAACCACAGGACTCAGTCACTATCACAGGCTGTGTGTGTGTGTGTGTGTGTGTGTGTGTGTGTGTGTGTGTGTGTGTGTGTGTGTGTGTGTGTGTGTGTGTCTACTGTAGGGCTGTATACTTTTGTTTGCATGTGTTCATAAGTGTATAGATCTATTTGTTGATGTGTGTGCAGAATGCAGATGCATGTGTATTGTGCGAGGGTACAGTATCTCCTTTAGAGACCTGTAGTCCAATCACGGCTCAGTTCCTCCTGCATCTGTCAATCATACCTCCAGTTGGAAAGGTCCAAAGCCATCTCACAAGGTCACCACCTGACAGACAGACAGATAGACAGACAGATAGATAACTAGACAAATGGATGGACATAGTTACATAGATACTATAGACATATATTATATAGACATTGATATGATAGCTGGAACATACATATAGATACTGTTGATAGATGGATGGATGGAGAGATTTTGCAGGTTTAAGGTGCTTTCTACATCTGCATACAAAATAATTTGCTATAAAATATATGCAGAGAATGTGATTATCAAAAAACAAGGAAAATGAGCTTCCTCTCTCCCTCTCTCCCTCTCTCCCTCTCTCTCTCTCTCCCTCTCCCTCTCTCTCTCCCTCTCTCTCTCCCTCCCTCTCTCTCTCTCTCTGGTTGCTGCAGGGTTGATTGGAGGTTTTGTCACGCCTGCTTTGACAGGCCGGGCAGAGCTCAGGTCCCAACGGTTTGGCAATTATCCTCTAACCCAGCAGCCTACTACTGCACAAATGCACTCACACACACACACGTATACACACACACACACACACACACACACACACACACACACACATACATGGCCTGCATGTCAATACGTCAGAGATGGGGAGACAGGCTGTCTGTGTTTTCCATCTCCTTCTCTTTCGCCCTCTCCACATCTGTCTCTCTCCCTCTCATTAGCCGGCTGCGTTTTAGAGGGGAGGAAGGTGTGCAACTCCGGAGACTCTTAACATTCCTCTCTAATATACAGTCCATCCTAAGCCATGAACTCACACACACATGCTCACATACACACTTGCGCACACATACACACACACTCCGTAATCCTGTGAGATCAGAAGGGCTCCTCTTCCTCTTGCTAAGCAGCGTTGGACCCGTCTGCAGACTCGCTGACGGTCTCTGCAGCTTAGCAAGTGTACAGCAGCTTGTCAAGCACAGGAAGTAGCTTAGGCGCCTGCATTAGCTTAAACATGCACTTTAGAAACATGGAGGAAGCCGCAGCATCCAGCCTCATGTTTAACCGGCGATGCAATTTGTAACTTTATTTCAAACTGTAATCAATAGGATATGCTGCTCTGTGTCTGTCTGGGTTTTAAAGGCTGCGTCTCAGGGCCAGAGACAGTATATCACTGTGTGTATTTGTGTTAATAGTGTTGTATTTTGGTTTTGAATGGACGAGAGTTAATGTGTAGGAAGTCAAGTGTGTGTATGGAACAAAAGTGCAAGTATGATGCCTGAAAACCTAACAAATAAGAGATACAAATCCAAGCTGTAGCTATAATTTCTGCATTTGCTTAAAGAGCTAATATCCAATATGTATTGTATCATGATGGATTTGTTTTCAGGATTAAGCTGGAAGCACTAGCACTTTGGCCGATTAGAAGCTAAAGCAGGGGTCGGCAACCTTTTTGATATGAAGTGCCATTTTAAAAAAAAATTGTTATCGGCGTGCCAACGATCGAGAATTATCAACGGGGGGGGGGGGGGTGTTGAGGAGCTTGACGCTCGTCAACTATCAGCAGGAGGGCAAGGGAAGCGGGGGGAGGCAGTGTGTGGACCTGTCAGCGCAACTTACATGATGTCGAATTTAACAAACACATTTAAATAATTGGTTTAAACGGCATAATAATAAGGACGATCGTCCGTTCTGTGATTCTCCAGAACACACATGTTATGATATTAGGGTCACGCAGAGTGAGATGAGATCGCTGTCCCTTTAAGAGAGAGAGAGGGGTGTGGCTTGTGTGTGTGTGTGTGTGTGTGTGTGTGTGTGTGTGTGTGTGTGTGTGTGTGTGTGTGTGTGTGTGTGTGTGTGTGTGTGTGGATGGTAGAGCGACACTGAGGGAGCGTGTGTATGTTTCTGGAAGTGAAACGAGGCAGCAGAGAAACAGAGGTCTGTATTTTGTGAAACAGATGAACAGCTAAATAAATGCAACGGCCTCCCAAGAAGAGCTCGCCTCTCTCCAGTCATTTAAGCTAAAGTGGGTATTGAACCTGAAGCTTGTTGCTTCTGCCCTCCTCCACTACGGTCTGGGAGCCGACAGGAAAGTTCAACACCCAGATGGCCAGTTGTCCCTTTGTAGCATATTATTTCAATGAGAGATGAGCAGATCGCCACTGGGCTTTCAACTAAATACACAGCCACGCAAAAAACTGCGGCATGTGTACAGCTCCTTATGGTACTGCAGTTAGTGAAGTGCTTTCCTCTCCGTGGTGAAACGATCAGCACCACGGAGGAAAGCGGCAGAAAGTCACCTGGAGTTAAAGAGAGCGGGGCTGCGTGCATGGCTTCCTGCCTGCGGGGAACGGGGAGACGCGCTCTGGCGGCGGCCTCGTTCAGGATCCGAAATACAATTTAAATATTTTTGCACAATTATTCCACTTATTCCTAGCGTGCCACTGGTTACGGTGCCGCGTGCCAAGGCTGGCACGCGTGCCAGGGGTTGCCGACCCCTGAGCTAAAGTAACTGCAGGATTCTTATTTTTTTGGTTTGCATATTCATGTTTAAAAGCACTTATTTTAGGGTGGCTTTAGATAGCTTAAGGTAAGGTAGTGAACAAGATGCTTAACTAAAAAGCTAAATCAATTTGCGAGAAATAAAGAAACAATTGGACAATTAATTGAGTATCCGATTGACACAAAATACCTGAGGCTTAATCAATCCATCCATCCATCTTCTCCCACTTATCCGTGGTCGGGTCCCGGAGGTAGCAGTTCCAGCAGAGAGCCCCAAACGTTCCTTTCCCTGGCCACATCAACCAGCTCTGACTGGGGGATCCTACATCTGTAAATCAGAGAAGTTGCAACTTTTCTGAATCTCGTATCATTGCAAACTGAATTGTGTTGAGTTTTTATCTGTTGTTCAGAAACTAGTTAAGCATTTAGAAGCTTGCAATGAGCATTTGCCCTTATTCCAATATAACATTAATAAGTAGTTGTAGCCATAAGTAGTTATTTTGAACAGGTGGTCCGTAGCAATGCTCCAGATGTGGCCATGAAGGTGAGGCAGCCGAGGAAAGGGAAACAAAGGGCTTCAGGTCACATGACAGATGCTTTTCCAGGTTGTTTTTTCAGTGTGGAGAGATAGCGGTGCTGGATTATCCCACCGAGTTCATCAGACAGCAAATCAACATGAGTGACAGACAGGTGCTGGTGACGGAGGGGATGGATTTACAGCGGGCAGCGGGTGGAGGTTATTAACTGCTGCTAGGAAAGAGCAGGAACTGAGGGGTCAGGACGGAATACCTGGAATATAGTACACTGGTTATTTTATCTTATACAAATGTAAGTGTTTTTCTGGTGGCGTCGCCTCACCCTATATCAGTGTATCTCACACTCTCCTCTTTTCAATTTTCATATCGTTATTATTGACACCAATTAAGAACTAGAGAGAACTAGAGCTCTTATTTCACCTGCTATTTTTAAGCTATAAATAAAAACTAGAACAATGTTTCTGAAAAAGATACTCAAACCTTTATTGCATAAAACAAAATATATCTGCACCGTTTGGCTTAGAGTAAAAAACACATCATCTGTGAACCATTCCTCTAAAGTAAATTCTAATTGTAAAATTAATTAAGAAGTAATATCAAATAAGTTGAGTATTTGCATGCAGTAAATAGAAAGTATAGATAAAAAATACAGAACCTTTAAAAATCCCAAATAAATACAGATTGTAATGTTTTTATTTAATTTAAACTAAACCTCTTAAAGGAGGGGTAGGTCATTTTGGAGAAACCAGCTCGAGTGCGCTAGAATTTGAAAATGCACAGCCGGAACAAATCTGCCACTTCCTTACAGAGCCCCTCCTCCAACACACACGAACGCGCACATGACCAATGAGGGCACGAGATAAGTTTGTGCACAGATGGAAGGCTGACAGGCAGGTAGGTTACTTTAGCCGGGCCGGCTCAGATGATTGGTTGTGCTTTTTACAGTACCACGGCTTCCACAGATGACATTTTTTTATGGATTTTTTGTCAAAGCATTTCAGATATTCATTGCTATCGGGATGTTAAGAGCATTCCATGGAATATAACAACAAGTGTATCTCGAGCCGGTTTCTCAAACTTACCTACCCCACCTTTAATAACAACTTAATTTCTACGACTTTGAAAGCAGGTCCTAAAGAACTTGCATGAGGAAAATGATTAATTAACTATTTTAAATGAAGTGTTAAAACAGATGTACTGTATGTTTTGCTTATTCAGTTATTAACAGCATTAAGAATATGTAGTGTTGTGAATCTATCAGAGTCTATTTCCACGATGGGACATTTCCCACCTTTTAACTTCTTTAATCAAGTTGTTCATGTTCCTTCCCTTTCTCTGTTTCTACATAGTGGCACCATCACTGTCTGTTGCTTAGCGCCCTGGGCGGCGTAATCGTCAAATCCATCAACACACTCGCCTCACATCAGATCAGCAAGGCGCTCTTTGAAGGAGATGGATGTTGTAGCTTTATCAAAGAGACAAAGCAGTGATCTTCCCTTCCGGCGTAAAACAACTACATACACCTTACAGCAACAAACGCCTCTGTGTGTGTGAGAGAGAGTGTGTGTGTTTGTGCAGCTATGGAAGCAGAACAAGTAGATGGGTGTAATTTTGTGTGTGTGTGTGTGTTTGTGTGTGTGTGTGTGTGTGTGTGTGTGTGTGTGTGTGTGTGTGTGTGTGTGTGTGTGTGTGTGTGTGTGTGTGTAGGCGGACCTTGCCTCAAGCTAAAGTCATTGAACAGTTAAGGAGTTCCTGCTACACTCCAGGCTAAACCTGAAATGCAACCGTCTGACCACGCGTGAAATTACCTCCCTTTCATGAGCGCTAAACACACACACACTTGCTTTCACACATACACACATTCACAAAATGTTACCTGGACATTCCCACATGCACAATCATATACAGTATCTGCACCCCTAATAGACAAGCAACACACACACACACACACACACACACACACACACACACACACACACACACACACACACACACACACACACACGTGATACAAGCGTTTGCAGAAAGCCATGTCACGGCTGTTAGCGCTAACATGGCATGGTGACATGGAAGTGCCTTAGAAGTGCTAATAGCCCTGTCAGTGTCATACTGTGTGAGTGTTGTTTTCAAGGCATTGTTGGACTGTATAAAGGGGAGGAAATGTTTTATTTACGTATACAGTACTTGCTTCAAAACTGTTTCCAAGCATTTCATTATAAGCAGATGGAATACAAATTAGGGAGATGTTAAAAGAACACAAACACACACCTTACAATTTGCCAAATGTATCAGACTACTGCATTGGCTGAATACTTGTGCCAATTCTCAGTACCTTCTTAGGTATACACCTGCATGGACATAGGTGCGTCCAACACCTACGCTGTTGCTTCTAAGAAACCTTTGTGAAACTCACTCTAGATCACGGGGAAACACACACCAATGTCCTGGCACTCGCTGTAATAAACACCAGTGAAATACACTTAGCGAATGTATTAATGCATATTACTTGCTTGCTTCAAGTACAGCATGGATTTTAGTAAGAGGTGTTTTGCTGGTGGTAAAACTAGTGTTATGTAAACGGAACAATATGAGTTGTAAAGACGTGTGCTCGTTGACTCCAGGGTAGTACAGAAGAGTTCAGGTCGGAGGTTCAGCATCAATGTAACTTAAGCCCCCATTTAATGTTAGTTATCCAACATTCTAGTAACGTTACTATATCCAGCATCCAGCAGCAAAAGTGAACTGCAGTCGATGAGCCGCAGCATGTGAAAGGATTACTGTAAACGACATGCTTCACTGCAGAGCCCTGATTCGGAGCTTAAGCTACAGCATAGAGAGCTGTTTGCTTGTTCATTCAAAGTGTATTAATACTTGTCCAAAATCAAATTTGACACATCCACACACACACACTGAGATAAGAGTAATCCACATGCTAACTTGCCTATTGGCCATTTCTTTTTAAACGTTTAGTTGAAGATATTCACCTACATTAGCAGTTAAACATATATAAAAAGTGATCTATAGAAGTACAAGAACCAAAGCATCACATGTTTACTCCCAGCTTCCCGATATGAAAGTTTCACAGCAGTTTCCACTTAACGTAAATCTTTAATGCCGTTAAGCTGCACATCAACACATCTGTGAGCTCAACCACTCTCAACTCTTATTTTAACCTACTTATGATGTTCCCGTCTCCCTAAAAGAAAGGAAGTGATGATCTGGAGAACAGGAGTGATTTTACAACTTCCCCAGATTAATCTTCTAAAGTCTCTAAAAAAGGCCCAATTATGCTTTTTGGGGCTTTTCCTTTGCTCTAGTGTGTTAAATAGGTATTAGCGGTTGACCAATCACACGTTTCTATTGGCTAGCGCTCCAAAACATTGTACATTATAGGCTAAAGAGCTTTTTGAACATTAAAGCATGGAGACATGTCACAGTAGAGACACTACATGCAAATATGAATCTCAAAATTATAATAATAGGCCCCCTTTAAAGGTGGGGTAGGTAAGTTTGAGAAACCGGCTCGAGATACACTTTGTTATATTCCATGGAATGCTCTTAACATCCCGATAGCAATGAATATCTGAAGTGCTTTGACAAAAAATCCATACAAATATTTAATCTGTGGAAGCCGTAGTACTGTAAAAAGACCAATCATTTTAGCCGTGGCTAAAGTAACTGGATGGCCTACCTGCCTGTCAGCCTTCCATCTGTGCATAAACTTATCTCGTGCCCTCATTGGTCAGGTGCGCGTTTGTGTGTGTTGGAGGAGGGGCTCTGTAAAGATGTGGCAGATTTGTTCCGGCTGTGTATTTTCAAATTCTAGCGCACTCGAGCTGGTTTCTCCAAAATTACCTACCCCTCCTTTAAGGTTGACTGATGCTAACATTCAAATACATTTTTGGGTTTAGTTGTGTAATGTGAATATATAGTAAAAGCCTGGCAGAACTAACCTCAGGGCAGTTACCTTGGGCTCTATAGGTTTTCCATTAGTTCAGACGCTAACTGATTTTGAACGTTCAATAACGCTCAGTCTGTCAATAGACACTAAAACTGCTCAGCTTACTTACAGTGAAAACTCAATACAGAATGCACTCATGGTCTCTGTACACAACCTGTTTATCCTCCTATCAATCAATCCATCAATCTGTGTTAGGCCTTACACACTCACACACACACTCACGCACACACATACACACATACAGCCCTGGGTGCCGGTTTAGTAGGGTAATACAGTCTCAAGCCTTTCGCTCGGCAGTGTGTCACAGCACATTATACCAATTTCAGATCACAGCAAGCGTCATTTAGACACACACATGTGTACACACACACACACACACACTCAGTCATCTCTGCAGTCGTCAGTTAGATTTGGTTCTTTTGAAGCGGAGCAGAAGTGCGGTAATGTCACAGCCTTGGGCGACAGACTGCTAGCACCCTGACACCCATATTACTCTCCCCCCCCCCTCCAGCTCACCCCCCACCCTCCCCTCGCCCAGCCTGTCCGCCCGCACGCCCACAACCGACACCACCTTCCTCTTGCTCGCGGTGAACGCTCTGAAACACACACACATGCAGACTGTCATGGCACATCTAGCTCCAAACCCCTGCTCCAGTGTCTGTGATTTTAATATCTCCATCTGAAATAATGTGAGCAGCACCAGCCCTCTGCAGGTTAGACGGAGAGAGAGGGTAGGATAAAGTTTGCATTAAAGTTTGAGACATTACCCAGGTGGACTGATATTTTCCTGGCATGTAGAATCCCAGTTTATCTTTCTTTGCCCTCCATGTCTTCATGTAAGTAACTCCTGAGCCCGCTGAACGTGTCAGACAGTGTCATCACCTCTATCTCCCCTTTTCAATGCTCCAATAAAGGCACTCTCTGACATAAAAATATGTTGTTGAGTTGATGCTTTTGTTAACTTTGAGCTCATTAGGTTGAAAAAAAAAAAACATTGTACATGCTTAAAAAACGTCAAAGTTCAACATAATCCAACGTTTTTATACAAGAGGCTATTCAAACTGTCAACGACTCACAAGGCTGTGTTTAAATTATGATGAGCACTTAACACTACATCGGAGCCTTACAGTATATTATCTGGTTAAAATGAGAACTGAATATTAATTGGAATTTATCAGGTACCTTATATCTACTAATATTTGTAGTATTTACTTCCATGTTGTAAGCCGTTGCTCAAAACCTGTAGTGTTTGGTGATGTTAACGGATGATTTTGGCCTTTTTTGTATTGTTGGTCTTTGGTGACATGAAACTCTTAGTAATGCAGCGTCCTTGGAGGAGAAAACAAAGTCCAACAAACCTTCAAGAATGTATGAGACCAACCGTCTGGCCCATCTTTGACATTTCCTTGAAAACAGGATAGGGATGAAAAAATGATTACCAAAATTCCCAGTGTGGTCAGTTTTAGTTTTACCTTTTGAATAAATTGGATCAGATAATCTGGAAGGAAGATGTTGCTTGCCTCTCCAGACCTCATTGTCGCAAATGTCACCATTATTGCAGATCTCAAAAGCTACTTAGTTACAATTGTGACGGCCCCAGAGCCTGGGGCCTGTGAGTGTGTGAATGTTGCAGGTCCTGCGATGGGGTGGAGCTGAAGAGGCCTATTAGTGTGATCGGGAACACCTGGCCGGAGGTGCTATTTAAGCCCAGCTGCCCGGAGTCACAGCCCCGTCATGACTCTCTCCAAGCCTGCTGCGGAGGGACTCAACGTGATCCTTTCCCCTCGTCCACCCTCTCCTGTTTTTGGTGTTGCCAAATAAAGTGCCGTGATTATTGGACACTTTGAGTGTCTCTCCTGGTTTTTCTGTTGTGGCCAACGGGCCGGTCATAACACAATCTTAACACAATTGTTTGAAATGGTCAATATTCAAAACTGCCAATAAAACACCCCAATTAATTACATAATTACGTATGTGTTGTAGTAACGCTTTTGCACACCAGCTGACAGACTTTAAATCAGCATATCTGATAGTTTTCACTGCAGCTGCTCAAATGTTGTGCTCCTTTGAAGCATTTCACTGATTTACTTTCCTCTAGTTATTCATTTCACAAACAGTACATAGATTGTCCGTCCACGGCAGGATTATATTAATCTTCTATAGTAGAAGACACAGCGAGCAGTAACCCAACAGTGTGTGGCACTAAGCTGCTTTCCACTTGTTTTCTCACCTCAGTCTCCACCAACGAGGCCATTTCGGGAATGTGATTAGACTGCTTTCAGAGCAACTGGAGCTGTTGTGTCTCCGAACTGTGTTCACAAATGTGTGACATATCGACTGACAAATGTATTCAGCTCCAAAAAACCTTGGTGCTTCCAGTGGATTCTCCTCGGCCTCTGCTCTGTCTGTTCACCGGTCACACTCTCAGCTCAAGGACGATCTGTGGAAGCATTTAGGAGTAAAAGAAAGAGCGTTTCCAAAAGATATGTGTGTGCATGCGAGTGGTTTTTATATCGATGAGCAGACCTGTGGTTGGGTATTGTTGTATCTTTCCCTTTTCGAGTGTGTGTGTGTTCGTTTCTGTTTCAACTAAACAAGCAAGTGTTTTAATTTGTGTAAAAGTCTCCATTGTATGTAACATGCGTATAAATTATGTTGTGGTGTGTGTAAGTCTGTGTGTCTACGTCTGTGTGTGTTTGTTTCTGTTTCAACTAAACAAGCAAGTGTTTTAGTTTGTGTAAAAGTCTCTGTGACGAAGGTAACTTCGTCACTATGGACTGATGGCTTCGGGCCGGGTAATCTTGCACATGTGGGTTTGCACAGGACAAATGTCAATCAGCACTTTAGTGAACAGTTTGCACTTTATTAGCGGGATTTGCACAGTACAGTTAAACATTGCCTATTTGCACATTTTATACTATTTATTGATGTAGTGTGTATTAAATGATTCAACCGTATTAAATTGTGATGTCGTCTGGCAGACGCTGGTCGGGCTCTCGGCTCCACCTGGAAAGAAAGGGGAGTTACAGCGAGAGCGCCAAAAGTGTTGGTTTGTGTAGATTGATAGCGGTTGAGATTATGTGCAAAGGATATGTTTAGCGTGTAAAGGTCATGATATAAGGTGCATTAATGGTACAAGTTACTCCTATAACAGTCAACATCATAACACTCACCTCCGCCTGCTCTCCCGTCTCCGGTCCCAAGGTCCGTCATCGTAAAGGGTCCCCGGGGAAACAGCGGATCCTTTTTACCATTCCGGATGGGGTTAAAGGAGCAGGTTGGAGGCAGGGGTGATTTGTTATCATGTACATGTGGCTTGTTAGTTTATAACTTTTCATAAAGTAATTAAATATAATGAAAGTAAAGGATGTTTGTCATTCTCCACTAAATGTTTATTGTGAATAACTACGGTCCTTATCTGAGCTGACCATCTCTGCACATGCCACCCCTTTTGGATGGTACGGTCCAATGGGTGGGGCTATAAAGGGTGGCATGTTGGGCTCATTTGAAGAAGAATAGTGTGGGAGACAGTCATTGGGGGATATTGATGTGGTCAACCATGTACAAAAGATGAATAAATACCCACACCGGGTTGTATCAAGACGTTCTGCCTCTGTCTCCTTACTTGGTCGGACCGCTCACTTGTCAGCCTCACAAGTGGTGTCAGAAGTGGGATTTACCAAGTAAGGACTTGGAAATGCCGAGAGGAAAAAAAACGACCAAATGGAGGTGCCCGATGACGGGGTGGCTAGGCATGGAGTTGACCAGGGGGCCACGGCTGGTGAACCAAGGGACAGGTTTGAGGAACTGTCTGAGATGATGAAAGCACTCATGCAATCTCAGAAGCAGCAGGAGACGAACTGGCAAAGGCTTCAAGCCCAGGTATCTGAGATGAGAGCGGGGCCGCCAACAGAGCAAGGCAGTGATGAGGAGCGGCCCAGAAGAAGAGGGGACTTCGGTGATGATCTGGAGCAGACGTCTTCATCCAGGCGAAGGTCGCCAAGACGTCAGAGAGAACAACCGCTTCACCGCGAGCCAAAGTTGTGGCCACTCGGGCCAGATGACGACATTGAACAGTTCCTCACCACCTTCGAACGCATGGCCCAGGTCTGTCGTTGGGACCAAGAAGAGTGGGCTGTCGGATTGGTTCCCCTGCTGACTGGTGAAGCACGCAGTGCGTACGTGCTAATGGACATTAGAGACTCTGAGGACTACGAGCAAGTCAAAGCAGTAATCCTGGCCAAATACGAGATCACCGCTGACACATAGAGATGGAGGTTTCGTGCCCTCGACATCCAACAGGACGAGACCCCACGTGAGCTGTACGTCCGACTGAAGGACCTCTTCTGCAAGTGGGTTAGGTTTGAGACGTCCAGCATCAAAGACATTTGTGAGATACTCATCCTTGAACAGTTCCTCCGCATGGTAAACCCAGAGATGGAAGTTTAGATCCGGGAACATGATCCTAAGTCTGCGAAGGAAGCGTCCCGCCTCGCTGAAGTATTTCATTCAGCAAGGAAAGAAAGCAAAAGCTTTGCGAACTGCCAGAACCGATACCCGTCGGGCAAAATGAATGCTTATGGGGGTGAAAAGGGTAGTGGTTACACCTATGGTAGCAATAGCAGCGGCAAGCAAACTACGCCAAGTCGAATGACCTATGCTAAGAGGCAAGTTCAGCCAGAAGTAAGGTGCTACCATTGTAATGAGTTTGGCCACATATGACCCACATGCCCAGTGGCTAGGCAGAGTAAGCCCTCTCTTCTTTGCACTGTTCCCAGACCCACCAGGCAACCAGTAGTTAGGCAGGAAAAAGCATGTATAGTTCCGGTACTCATCAATGGTCAGCGTGAGGAAGCACTGGTGGATAGTGGCAGTTTCCAGACAGTTGTGAGGTCAAGTCTTGTTGGCAATGATCAGTGGGCCCCTGATAAAGCTACCATCAGTTGCATCCACAGAGATGAAAAGCCTTACCCCACCGCCGAGGTCTTTTTGACTGTCGGGGGGCAGACTTTCCTTCTTCCTGTGACACTAGCACCAATGCTGCCTTATTCAGCCATTTTAGGCCTGGATGTTCCAACGTTGCTAGATCTTGTGCAAGAACAGCCATCACCAAGTGCCCTATCAGTTCCTCCACCAGTCATTCCCTTGGATCCCCAGAGTGTAGAAGTGCCCGGGAAGCCCGATCCCTTCGATGGGGAGTTCAAGGTAAACTCAGACACCCAGATTAGGATGTGTAATGTCGCTACAAGGGCGCAGACGGCAAAGGCGACCCTTGGTGAGCTACCATTTTATAATTCTGAGCTAAAGGCAGGTACAAACAAGCAGCGCCTGTCCAAAGCGCAGAAACGCAGGGACACATTTTTGGCTGCCCCTAAGGAAAGCATTGAGCTCCCTGTACCTAGTCACCCGCTAGACATTCAGATTCCCCCCGATGTAGGTGAGCTGCAGAGGAAGGACCCTTCCCTTACACAGTGGTTTGAGAAAGTGTCAGAGGTTGATGGTGTAAAAACAGCAGATGCAGGATTTAAGGAGGATGCTACTTACCTCATTAAACAGGGTATTATGTACCGTCGTCATGGTGAGATTGAAGCAATAGCTTTACCCCAGTTACTCAGAAACACGGTAATGAAACTCGGCCACTCAGTTCCTTGGGCAGGGCACATGGCATTTAACAAAACACTGCGTAGAGTGGGTCGTCATTTTGCCTGGCCAGGCCTGTACACCCAGCTGTCCCAGTTTTGCCAGGCCTGTGAGACCTGCCAGATTACATCTAGGCAAAGGGTAGCTAAAGCCCCGTTACAGCCCTTGCCCCTCATTGAAACCCCGTTTGAAAGAATAGGTATGGATGTAGTTGGGCCTTTAGAGAGAAGTGCATCGGGTAACCGCTCCATACTGGTAATGTGTGACTATGCTACCCGCTACCCCGAAGTGTTTCCCTTGAGATCTGTTAAAGCCAGGTATGTGGCGAATTGCCTACTACAGTTGTTCTCTAGGGTAGGCATAGCCAGAGAGATACTTACTGACTGCGGCACACACTTCCTCTCCAAGTTACTGAAGCAGGTGTATCAGCTGCTAGGAGTAAAGGGCATTAAGACCACCCCTTATCATCCCCAAACGGACGGGCTTGTCGAGCGATACAACCAGACCTTGAAGAGCATGCTGCGCAAGTTTGTTTCAGAGACAGGTTCCGACTGGGACCAGTGGTTGCCTATACCTCCTCTTCGCCTACCGGGAGGTGCCACAATCCTCAAACGGGTTCTCACCTTTTGAACTGTTGTATGGACGTGAGGTGAGAGGTCCCCTGGATCTGCTTAAAGACCACTGGGAGAATCCGAAGCCTGCTGGTGAAAAAATGGTATCCTACGTGGTCAAGATGAGGGAGCGGTTGGAGAAAATGGCAGCCCTGGCCAAGGGGAACCTGATGAATGCCCAAAAGACTCAGAAAACCTGGTATGACCAGAAGGCCAGAGAAAGAGTGTTTCAACCTGGTCAGAAGGTGCTGTTGCTGTTACCTTCCAGTGAGAGCAAGCTGCTGGCTAGATGGCAGGGCCCATATGAGGTCACCAGACAGGTCGGAACAGTCAACTATGAAATGCATGCCCTTTGGACTGCATGTTGCCCCCTAGGCGAACGTTCCAGAGGCTCATACAGCCAGTAGAGGAAGAGGAGGTGGAGGAGCAGTTTTTCCCCACGGACCTATCTGAACCAGGTCTATTGGATGTAACACATCTCCCATCGGTCCAGCAAGAGGAAATCAATGAGCTATTGGATCCAGAGCTTTTCACAGAGCAGCCTGGTTTCACCAATCTGGTCCAGCACAACATCTACCACAAGGAAACTGCTCCCAGCCGAAAGAAAAGCTACCATATCCTGAGCGGTTGGTGCTGGCCCTGAAGAAGGAGATAAAGCTGATGTTAGAGCTGGGGATCATCGAAGTGTCAACCAGTGAGTGGTGCAGTCCAGTGGTGCTTGTACCAAAGAAAGATGGCTCCTTACGATTTTGCATTGACTTCAGATATAACAGCATCTCAAAGTTTGACCCATACCCCATGCCAAGAATCGACGAGTTGTTAGAGAGGGTGGGACGAGCAAAGTTCATCACCACATTGGACCTCACCAAGGGGTACTGGCAGGTGGCACTGGCACGCCAAGTCCGCTGGAACGAGGACTGTGACAGAGCTTTCAAGGACCTGAAGGCAAAGCCATTACCACTGAGTCAGTCCTTCACTCACCAGACTTTAATCAGCTATTCACCGTTCAGACAGATGCCTCAGGGGTAGGCCTTGGAGCGGTATTGCTGCAGGAAGTGGATGGGGAGCTGAAACCGGTGGTTTTCCTTAGTCGGAAGCTGTTGGACAGGGAGACAAGGTACTCGACCACTGAAAAGGAGTGCCTGGCGATGAAGTGAGCCATCGACGCCCTGAGGTACTACCTTCTCGGACGGCAGTTCATACTGGAGACAGACCATCGTGCACTTCAATGGCTTCACAAGATGAAGGACGCAAACATGCGTATCGCGGGGTGGTACCTTGCCTTGCAGCCGTATAACTTTACGGTCAGGTACCGGCCGGGGAAGTCAAACCTGGTAGCTGATTGTTTGTCCCGAAGCCAAAATGGTTAGGACACTGTGCTTCCTGGGGAGAGGGGGAAG